>QGMG01000767.1:0-18632 GCA_007825325.1 Lachnellula cervina | reverse complement strand
CAAAAAATCACTACTCTCCATCTCATCTCATCTCATCTCATCTCACCCCATCCCATCCCATCTTCGCCACAATAACCCCATCCATCAACATCAACATCTACTTCATTCATTCTTTCCTTCATCCCTTCATTCCTCTCCTCTCCCTTCCCCCTTCTCATCCGGCCCCCACAACTGCCCACCTCGCATTACCACAGTACCTACTCCACTCCTCCACCACTCGTATACGTAGCAGTGAAGAAACTTTTATAAATCATTTATCCTGAATTCCACTATCCTCTACAGTACTTCCAAACAACCCTAACCATCATACCCAGTATATCCGTCCTCCTCTCCCCACCTCTATCCACACACCACGAAAAACCGCCAAGTTCAAAGTAATACCGCCAAACGCAGGAAGCAGACAGTAAGACGCTTTAGAATTTCCAAGTCGCTTCATAACCATAAATACAAGACCCACCTACCAACCTACCTATACGGCATACCTAAAGCATCCCCCCTCAAAGTAACTCCCTCCCTCCCATCCTCCCTCCCTCCTACCCATAAGTAAGAAAGCAGCGGATGATCCTCCACTCCACTCCACCTCGCACACTCAATAAACATAAGGCTCCACCATAATCTCCCTCCGCTCCCAAACATACTCAGCGAACTGCCAAACTTTAATCTCAACCATCTGCTGCGTCACCTGCATATCCACTTCCCCTTCCCCTTCCTTTGCCCTTTCCATCTTAGCACCAACACGCCCAAAGTACTGCTCAAGATACGCAGTCATGTAAAGATACAGCGCAATGGCCTCTTCAGCCCTATTCCCGCAGATACCGAGCAAGTTGATAGCCGTGTAAAAGCTATTGGCGCGCGTCTTGGTCATGAAGTAGGCGATTTGTTCGCTCTTGAAGGGACCCTTGGAGAGCACGTCGTCGACGGTGATTGCGGCGTGGAGTTTGAGGAAGTGGGTGAAGAAGACGCGGCTGTGGGGTGTTAGTCTATTTCTATTGTACGCCCGTAATGGGTTTGGGGCCGAACTTACAGGATGGGGTCGAGCTTCATGGTATGTGCATCCAGGTCTTTGTTGACGAGAGCTGCGATTTGCGTCGCGTTCATATCCCTGAATCGTCCTCGAGGCGGCGTCTTGATGCCCTCGTAATCGGAGGCCTGAATTGCATCGATTTCTTTGGGTTCGGCCCCTTTTTCACTAGTTGTAACGTCTTTAGCCCTCCCTTTGCCTTTGAAGTCCTTGACGTCCTTGGCGCCCATACGAATACCACTCTTGACCCCTTCTTCGGCTAAGGGTTCCTTCTTGTTATCGTTAGTGTCCACAACAGCCAGATTCCTATCAACTGAATCCTTGTCATCCTCATCGTCTTCGCCGTCCTCATCGTCAGATGAGTCTCCTTCGGTGATATCGAATCCAGCCTGATCATCCGTCTCGTTGATCCCTTCCAAATCGCTCTGACTAGTTGCCGAGACACCGCAAACGACTTGGGAATCAAAACTATTAATAGCCGCAGTCTTAGAACCCACTCCCTTAGCCTCCAGCTTATTGAGCTTCTTGAACTTCTTGTCAATATTCTTGGTTGCCATCATCTTGAATAATGTATCCTTGGCATTGCGAACTGTCTTGATAAATCCCTTGCCTTTGTTCTTTGTCTTATCCACCCGGTCTTCATCGCTCGGTTCGCCAGAGTTACGCTGACCCGCTGAAGTGACATCGACTTGATCGCTGCTGCTCTCAGGGGTCATGACCCCCATATCTTCGACATCGTCTTTGTCGCTGGAATCGTCAAAGTTCTTCTGCGGGCTTGAAGTAATATCAACTCCATGAACCGTCGTCTTAGGGGTCGAGATGTCCTTAATTTCAACTGCGAGCTCAATATGACCCTTGACCAGAGCTTCTTCGGGATATAGCAGCTCAAAGCCTGTCACTAACCCCGCAGTAAGAAGTTGGACTTCTTCTATCTTCACAGCCGACCGCGTTGCAAGAGCTTGCATGACCTTGGCCGTTGCGTATTGATCGAATGCCTCATCGAATGCCATCAGCCCGACACCGTCGTCGGATTCAAATTTGTCCCAAAGATATTTTCCGGAATCAAACTCTTTACACTGTTTTGTTTCATCGTCTATTATGCTGAAACGGCTTGCGATAGCATAGATCATGCCGTTGATATCGTCCGCAATTTCTAGAATAGTCTCATGATCCCTCTCAAACGTCGACTCTAACAACGTGAGTTCAGCAAGAAGCTTTTCTTGTGCTCTGTTACCCAGTGCTCGAGCAGATTCAGGGCTTTCCATGTTGTTCCGAAGCTTTCGGTACATTGTTCTAACAGTGCTGGGATTGTTTGGCAGATTTCGGATAAAAGTTTGCAGGTGGCTGTACTCTTCGCTCGATGTCGGGAATTGCATAGCCAGGTTTTCAAGATACTTGATCTCATTCGACTGTTTGGTTAGAACGTATATGCGGGTTTCAACGCCTTTTAATTGTTCTGCAGTTAGTTCGGGGTACTTTTCCAGATAGCGTGCCCAGAAGAGTATCTTTTGTTGCTTTTCGTTAGCATCAGGCCCTAAAATCTTCTCTGCTAGCCCCTTGGTCAATATGCCACCGGTCATCACATCATTTATCCTCTCTGCTGTTAAAGCTAGGCCGGCATGTCGAAAGTGTTGATCAACAATGATACGATCTCTGGGCGGCATGTACATGGACTTGAATCTCATTAGCTGTGTACCATTCATCCTTGTATCAAGGGGGACTCACTGGATCATGATACTTGATCTCACCATCCCTAAACTCAGTCTGAAGTTCGCCGTCCACAGTTTCAAGTTGGTACTTGAGTGTCAGGACGTCATCTACAGACTCGGGTGGCAGAAGGTGATAGTATCGCTGTATGAATAGCAACTTCTTCTGTGCCGGCGAGGAGTGCGGTCCTAGGAATGCTTCAACCTCTTGGAGGGAGATATAACTCTCCATCATTGCTTTGCGAAACTCGTCTTGAGAATACATCTTTAATAACCATTCTCTGAGTGCCGTGAATATTGTCTCCACCCGTATATCATCTTGAGCAATTTCGGGAAACTCGCTTTCCTGAATGCGACGCCAGACCCGTAATAGTTTTTCGTCGTGCGTGGTACTGGATTTGTTGATGAAGACCGCATCCTCGTCTGTGATGAGAGGATCGCCTAATATATCTTCACTATAGAAGATGCCTTTGTGAATGCATACAAATAGACTAGATAGTAGGATGTCAATGGCGTTTAACTCATTCGACAAGAGTCTTCTCTATTAGAGTGATCAGAAATGATTAGCTGCTCATCTGTCCTAGCCGGAAGAGCTTACCGCGACATGCTGGATCACTAGAGTAGCTTCGTTATCCATGATCTTATTACCCCCAACATTGTCATCATCATGGCCATCCTCATCTTCTGCATCTTCAACGGTCGCCTGATGTGGAACTTGCGCTTCAGCCACATCTTTAGTATCATCCGCAAAAGGATATCTCCACCTACAAATCGCAGCGTCAGCAATACTCAATCCAGACCCCGTAAAATTCTAAAGCTCCATCAAAATCAAAGCCCCCGGAGTTCGTGCGAAGAAAGATTTTATTTCTTACCCAGGTGCCTGAAACTCCGGATCATCGTCATGTTCCAACTCCCACGCATCCATACGCTCAAACAACTCGTCCCCCTCGAAACCCTTCTTCTTACATTCCCTCCAATAGCTGGATCTCGCCGCCCTGAAATTCGCTTCCCCAACATAACCAGCAAATTCGGCCTCGCGATCTTGAATGTGAGAATGCCTTTTGTAAATCTCCCTTGCCACGGGGGAGGCAGATTTCTTTGAGAGGCAGGTCTTGAGGACGTCGTCTTCGGTCTCGATCTGGTATAGGATTTCTGCTCGTGAGGAGGATACGGGTGAGGCGGATGAGTGGTGTAGTGGTAGGGACTGGACGGACTGAGTGGGGTGAAGTCGAAACCGGCCGGAGTTTCTTAATCTGTCCTCTCCTGTTTTGTGTCAGCGTCTGAACTCGTAGTTGCTCCTTGTTCTCTACTCTCTGGACACGGAGGGAGGAAATTGAAGACATGAATGGAAGAGGGAAGATTAAAGGGAGGAATGGGGCCATACGCCTCTCGATGTCCCCTTTGATAGAAATCAACGTCGGGACCAGCTTCTCCCCACTACGCTTAAACCAATCTTCAGCGTACTTGCGATCGCACCCGAAGCCATCATCAGCAGTCCTCTTCATAACGATATCAAGGATACGATTTTGCGTTTCGTTAAGTGGCCTACCATTCAACAATTTGGTCAGCCTTGTCTCCGGTCTGGACGAATCAGGGATCCATCAACGAAGCAGTGAATTGCCACTTCCTCCAGCAAACAAAGATGTTGGAACCGCAAGAATAAACCAAGAGGGAGACTTACGGGGCAGTGGCAAGCAGATGCTCACACAGCTTATTCTTGCAAATGCCCGGCCCCTTGCACTTCAATGACCTCCTCCCCCCCGCCGTCCTCCTCTTCAATGTCTTGTACTCTTGATTCAGCGTCCTGCTCCCTTCTTGCGCCTTCTTGGTCTTGGTCTCCTCCAAGGCCTTCAGCTGATCGAGACTGTCTACTAGCTTTTGCGTCATTGCTGAGGTGGCGGCTGATTTTGACGAAGGCGATGGTGATGATGATGAGGGCTTGTCCTTGTCCCTGTCCTTGTCCCGGTCCTCGTGTTGGAAATTGGCATGTCTTGTTGTTGGTGGCACTTGCAGGTGTGGTGGTGGTTCAATGTCGTAGCCAAGCCCTTTGAGATAGTTGTATGAAGCGAGACTCGTTGCGTGTTTGCTTGCAAATTCCTCCATGGCGGGCGGGCAGGAGATGGAGGTAGATTCACTTAAGCGAGAAAGGGGTCGTGTCACGCGGATGATGAAAAATGATATTCTTTGAACAACTAAGGATAGACGAATATTGATGGCCCAGAGTGATATCCGGCTGCTGGGGAGTAGAGGTTGCGATTGAGCAGTGAAGGTTTACTTTTGCACTAGTATCATCGCTCCTGCCTCTACAGTATGCAACGAAACGGCGGAAAGGCGCATATGCTATTACCAAAAGATTGATTCAAACAACATGGACAACGCAGATATTGTGATTAGTAGTTATGAAGTTTGGGAGAGTCAATCCATTGGGCCAATTGAAAATGATGTTCGGTGCTTCAAAGACAGAGTTTACGGTATCTTGCTTTCCCGTATGCTCAAGATCTGTACAAATCCTCATCTTTGCTGCAAACGCTTATTCATCTGAGAGGAGGTGAAAGTAAGAAGCAAGATTGGACCTGATGTGCCTGTGGCAATACGCAGATAGTTTACAAAAAGTCGGCACCTACTACTCATCTTTGTCTCTGAATTGTCAATAATTGTCAATAAGATAAACACGATTTCCTGCGCCCAGAGTTAATCCTACGACATTATGAACATAATTGCAATAGAACAAGTTTCATCGGACATCTCGCAGAAGTTGAATCACCTACTCTTGCTTCTCTGAACTAGACCCACCCACTGGGTTAGGGGATGTTGGATATTTCCTATTTTATTAATTGGTAACTCAGGTATGATATTACGCCGAAATCTGCACCACAGCCATCCTCACACCCGGCTTTTCCTCAGCTGCAGGCACGTCCCAGAAATTGTCTACCGCCGGACCATTTCCCCCATGACACGGACATTTATGCACCTTCTTATACGCATCCTTCAATTCTTCGTTCCCCCGCCCGTTTGTAATCGTCTTCAATTGATCCTCGGAGAATATCGACGGATTCGTCCCTTCCTCATCTTCGTCTGAGCCACTGCTCTCCTCTCCCACTATCCTTGGCGGTTGTGCAGCAGCCGACCCGAATCTCTGTAGGCCCAACCCCTCATCCTCCTCATCATCTTCTTCCAGATCCTCATCGTCGTCCTCTTCTAAATCATCCTCCAGCTGTGGTGGGGGTGGTGGGCTCCTGCGACCTTCTGCGCCGTTGTTGCGTTGCTTTGTCTTCCCGCTGAAGCTCACACGTCTTTGCTCGGCAGGCGTTGGTTCTGCGATCGTGTCGTCTTCTCCTTCTTCCTCCTCCTCAATTTCCGCAATTCGCAGCCGCAGGTTATCTAGCGTGAAGGCGTGACCTAGAATGAAGCGGAGATTCCGGTCTGGGCGATCTGCTGCGAGCTGCAGCTTGCATGCAGCTGTGTGGGCGATCTTGATGGTTTCTGAAACGGACATCTTGCCAATATAGATATCGAGGCGTTTTGGTATTTGCGATTGATTACTGTAGCTATTATGTCAATGAACCGGAATTCCTGAATGGAGTAAATGGTGAGATGTTAAAAAATCAAGATAATATATTCGGAGCTTACATTGAAGATGGTGACGAGTTCAAGTGACTCAGTTCCTCTGCATCCGGGACGCTAGTGGTGGGGCTGTTTTCAGCCTGGAATGCTGATAGCGGGGCGGGGTAACTGCACTGCTTTGTAATCACGATGCATAAGCCGGAACCTCCCCCCATTTATAATCAACGAAGCTAGAAATTTATTATTTTTAATAAAGGTAAGGAACCCTTATGAAACTTAGCCCTAGCTCTTTCAACGAAAACTTACGGTTAGCAATATTGTTCCTTATCAGTAATTCTACGCACAAACTAGATTTTAGGATCCGCTTTCAACGAGAGAGACAAAGCGGGAGAGTTCGTCCGCATTGGGAATAGTTCTGCAAACGTTCCATATTTCGTCAAGCAACATCTTTCCTGCTAGACTCCTTCAAGGTTTGTAATATGAGCCCTACAAGTTTAAGAGTTCGATCTCATAGCTTGCATAGATGAATGGACCCGCTCCCTTGAAGTCGTTTTCATCAAGTGGTATTCCAATGTAGTACTAACATTTATTATTAGCTCAATATCATGCTCCCTTACGGGCTCTTAAAGTTCCAAAACAAGATCGAGAAGAACTCACCTCAAAAGTTGCATTGCTCCCCAAACTGCCCACCACCACGGTCCCTTCCCAGTTCAACGTGGAATTCGTCCCATTCTGTGCCGCAAACTTCGTTGTCATGAGACCATATGCCTTCTGTGCCGTTTCCAGATACGTAGCACTGTCAATATACCCCAATCTAATTGCTTTCAAAAAAGAATACGCAAACATGGCCGTCGCGCTACTCTCGATATAGTTGCCCTTCATTCCCGGATACGGCGCGTCCATAACCAACCACCAACCCCCCGCAGCATCCTGCGCGTCTTTAACCCCAACCGCCAAACTCCCCATATACCCCAACAGCTTCTCATACCCGGAATGGGACTCAGGCAAGTAGTCCAGGACGTCAATCAGCGCCATGAAATACCACCCCAGTGCTCGATCCCACACATGAGGCGCCGCCCCCGTAACGGGATCTGCCCAGACAGCAACCTTCGACTCGTCATACCCATGCACCAGAAGATGGCTCGTCTTGTTCCGGCAGTGCTCCTCGATCAGATCAAACTGCAGCACAACGTCGTCCCAGGCCGTGGCGTTGTCCGCGTCGAATAGCTGGTTCCACTGCGCGTAAAATGGCTCCGCCATGTATATGCCATCCAGCCACATCTGGTTGGGGTAATCCGGCTTCCGGTGCCAAAACCCACCCAGCGGGGTCCGTGGCTGCCGATCCAGCTGCGCTCTCAGCTGGCTCGCTGCCGTCTTGTACCGCGCGTCTTGGGTGCTCTTGTACAGAAATAGCAGGTTGGGTCCAATTCGTAAGTCGTCCAAGGAGTACAGGGAGGTAGAGTAGTTTCCGCCCAGATTGCCAGCCGAATCTACGAACTGGTCGACTTGGGTCTTGATGTAGTTGTAGTAGGTGGCATTGCCGGTTTTGTTGTAGGCTAGTTCGAAGCCGCGGTATAGGACGGCGTTGGCGTAGTGGCGGTCTGCTGTCACCCCGCGGGTGATGAAGGAGTCGCTCATCCATGTGGAGTATGGTTGTGTGGCATAGCTGGCAGCGACCAACAGCGGAAGGGCAACAAGTTGGGAACTGAAGAGCATTGTTAGGGGAGAGAAGAACAAGTAATGCATATGGGATAATGTGGACCTGTATAGAACTCTTATAGTTGGGGTGTCGAATAAATATAAAAACTAGCCCTTGGAGTTCGCAAAAGTTGACTCGGGTCAAGTACCCCGACCCAATTCATCCGTCTTGGGTGACCGGCATTATTGGGAATTGGAGCTTGGAATAAGTACTTTTCCTCCAATACTTAAATACGAGGAGTTTATCCCATTGGGTTCCGATTCAAGTGAAGTGCGGGGTGCATGGCAGCTGGACCCCTTTTTCGTCTTGGCATGCATGCATACCTACCTAGCTCTTCTCTATTCGAGAAATGATATACATTTGTGTTCAACAGCCAAACGAGTGTTTAATAAACACCCTCTTTGGTTTGATAGGATTGGAAAAGACATTCATTCTTACGTTGCATTGAATTTGCGAGGGTGCAGTCTCATGGCGAGGGCGCGCCCCTATTTCTTAGTGCACGGTCCCTAGGATTTAGCGAGCAATAGCTATTCCTTCAGGGGTAATATCCGCTTAGTAGTATCTTCGTGCTGGTGCTATTTAAACGGAGACTTTCTTCTTATGCTTATCTTTTATAGAAGCCTACGGCTATTCCTACTAAAAGAAGAAGCTTAGCTGTAGATAGAAAACTAGCACTGATTTATAATGTGCTAGGTTGTAGGATCTTAAAAGTCGATAAAAATACCTAGCTAAGTGCCGCTTTTTACCTGCAATCAAGGTTGAAGACTTAGACAGCACGATGGACCATTGGTAGAGGATTCCCTGCAAACCATACTACGGGGATCTCGCCTACTTGAACGTAAGATGCTCTGTTCCATAGAAGCAGGAGGTCGCCTCTGTAAAAGCTGGTGCCATGGACTCAGAGACGACAACTACGACAGGGTTTGGGGATGCGGTGAAGATACAGAGTTCTTTCCATGCCATGAATGTCGTGCTCAGGGCAAGGATTGCTGGAAGTGCTTTTGCGAGCGTAACTCGCAGGCGGAGACTGGGGCTGCGTGTGACGGCTTGTTTCATTATGTCTTTCTTATACTAGGCATACGGATGATTGATGCTGAATATATCGAGATGCTAAATTGAGTTTGGAAAACACAGGAGAAGATAGCGGACTGTAGTTCTAACCTAATTGAGGTTGATATGACGAGCTACTGTTGTAGCATAGAAGGAATCCTTCGGTCTACTCGTATAACCAATTGCGTTTAATGAGATGGGCTCTGCGGCTCCGCCTACGGTAGGGAGTGCGGGGAAATATTAAAGATGCTAGGATCTGGGATAGGATAGGATGGTGAGATGAAGTCAGTATAAGCATATAATAGTGGGTCCTGACATGTATGAGCAAAGAAGTTAGAGAAGCGAGTGAAGAATGACCGACCATTAAGCAATTGTGTGGCCCGCCTTAAACGAGATTCGCACCTACTACCAATAGCAGTTCAAGATACCAGTGGGTAGCAACAACTACCTTAACAACTGCCACGAGGGCCAGCGGAAAATACTCCGCAAGGCTTCGTACTTTGGATACCGGAATACCAATTCGAGGATCAACTGATCGCCGGGGTTTTGGGTTCATTTAATGCACTATTGAAACCACCATACGGTATTAGTAAGGTGTTGATGAATTTCCGAGTGTTAGCCTTATGCTACGTGAGATATATTTATATATTGATTCACGTACCAATCTCTGTATTGGAATATACCCGGTTGGGAGGAAGCGGGGGGTTCACAGATCAACACCCCTTCTGAGCCCCTTTAAATTAAGCGAGCGTGGCTGAATGGGTCTGTGCCACTGTTTCTTTTTATTATATGACGTCTTTATACTACGTACAAAGCCATCTGTTCACTTTATTGTACGCAACACTGTTGGACTTACAGTTCTACCAAATTTATTAACATCAAGAACTCCATCGTCCACTAGCCTTACTATTCTATCCACCGCAAAAGAAATCGCGGAGAAGATTGTAGCAAAATGAACGTACTTCTTCAACCCCCATCAGTTCCCGTCGCCATATCCGAGGAGCCTATCGGTAAGGCAGAGGCTAGTCTCACTATGTACTGCCATGACCGCACCTTCCACAACACCACCGTACTCAGCGAAGCGGGCGAGCAGATATTCACCGTAGAGAGCAAAGGCAGCGGATCCTTAAGCTGGCGCCGAACCGTCAAAGACGCTTCTGGCGCTCACGTCTTCAACCTACGCCATTTCGGCTATGCGTTCAAGAACAAATGGGCAGTTGAAAGTCCTAGCGGTCGGGAAATAGGCACTTTACGCATGGTCAAAGCCCTGGGGAGGGAACACTCGGCTTTTGATATGGTGGTCTTGAATGAGGCTGATAAGGGCAACGAGGTGGATTTTGAGATTCGACCAAATGACCGCAGCGCGCTTATGACAACGGTTAATATTGACGGCTCGCCAGTTGTTGAGATTCGAGTCTTGGAGTCTAATGATGTCGTTCGTCTCAGAGATAAAGACAGGAGCATCTGGGAGGCTCGACTCGCTGGTGGAGTGGACCAGGCGCTCGTAAGTACGACTGCGTACTCATCTATCCATACTAAACTTCTGTTAGATCTTGGCTATTATGCTCTGTCGAGCTGAATAGCATCATGTCTACAGACAGTAGATCTCTAGTTTGCGATTCTAAATAGCTCAAATATTGTTGGAGGAAGCGAGCGTGATTTTCTCGTGTACTTTTGAAGGGAACTGGAGACACTCTGTTGCTAGTGCGTACGAGCGCCTGACATTGGGGCAGATTTCAGGGAATATAGCGCATGCCATCAGTGAGAAATAACTACGAATTGACTGCTTCTAAACCGCATAATATCACTTGACTTTTGCCGAGCTTTATAGTCATATCAAAGTAGCTTTGGCCAGAAATATTCCACGGGGTAAGATACAATTCCCTACGATCTTAGCGTCCAGTGAAGACTCGCAATGTTATGTCCTCCAGGCTGATTCCACAAGTCAATATTCACCGAACGCCCTTGTTTGAAGGTAGTCTCGTTCTAACAAAGATCAAGGAGTACTTCTGCTTAAAAATTGAACTTGTATTAACGGCGTTAGCTTACGACAGGCATGTGGCACGTGAGGCAAAGTAGTTGGTGAATACTCCAAATCATGGTTACAGTATGACAGACAGTCGAGTTATAAAGCTTGAATCGATGAAAATTGCACGATTGAATAGATGACTGTCCTTAGAACGGCGATAAAGCGCTTACATGTGTGAATATATTTGATTTCTCAACTGCTGGACTAGCGGCTATAAATGATATGCACTATGACGTTGAGCTCTGATACTTGATGTATTGTTGCTTAGCAGGCGTAAACATATGCTCAAAAGGGGTTTGTGAGAGTTGTAAAGAATTTGGTATCTTTGCTAAAGACGTGGAATAGGACACTAGGCCGATTTTGTTTGAGAGACAGGGGTAGGAATTTGCGGCGTTGGAGAGAATGAATACTGTTATTAGGAATTTAGGCATGATGTCTGGGAGGAGACAGGGTGAATTAGGCGATCTAAAGGGGTAGATGCATGCACATTAGTGTGAATGATTGCTGAGAATGAATAGGGTGAAGAGCTGGGTGTAGGATAATTCAAGAACCTTTCCCCATTCGCAGCAGTTGATACTTAGAATAGATCCGATTGAAAGTTTGGCTAATGAAAGTAGGAGTGTAATAAAACACAAGTAGCTATTTCAGCTACTGTAACATCAACTTAGTAACGTAGTGGAAGATTCATGTTCTCGAATAGAGCCAGATAACAATTCAAGCAAGCCTAACGTACATGAATAGAGTCAAAATGAGCAATAAAGTATTAACTTCCAGAATAAATGAATAAAGACTGAGTGAGGTACTGATAAATTTAAAATGAGCAATTAAACAATTCACACCCACAAGTAAATACGATACAGAATCTGAGAGTGAATTCAACGCTTCAACGACCGCATATGTATATAAGTAATGCCAAAACCCCCAGTTCTGTCCCTCAGACAAACCCCCTCCACAACCAAACCCCATTTAGCAACAACTTTCACAAACCTCAAGACCCTTAATCGCAATCAATCAACCCGACAGCTATTCATCATGATGGCTTACCCCAGAACTATCGGCTTTGGCGCAATCCTCACCTTCTTAGCTCTGCTCATGCTCCCCATCCTCGTCGCAGGCAACCCGATTAGAGCCAGCGCCGACAATGCTGGTGACGATAATCCCGCGGTTACAAGCATTCCCCAGTACCCCACACCAACACCAAACGGCATCATGCTTGGCCCTCTCCAATCGATTGTTCACAATGAAGTAGCCTCCACACCTCGTCACCCCACTGTGACCAGTCCTCACAGCAAGAGAGACATCGATATCATTCCAACCCCACCAGCGAGCAAGCGTTCTCCCAAAGATCACCATGATTGGACCCGTCAAGAGAGACATCGATATCATTCCAACCCCACCTGCGAGCAAGCGTTCTCCAAAGATCACCATGATTGGACCTGTCAAGAGAGATACCGATGCCGCTCCAACTCCATGCACCACTAGAATTAACCGCCCCTGGTCATTCACTCACGGGCCTGTCGAGACAGTAGTAAGTCTTTTAAAACACTCTTGAATAGGATATAACTAACTCACTTGTCATCCAGTGGACTGCAACTACGACGTTCACCAGTAGCGTGCCATGCAACGGCTGCAGTCTAACAATCCACACCTATCCTAACCCTGGTCCATTGGTCTCGTTCACCACGACTACAACAGCGGTTGGTCCCTCGACAACCACGGCGTATGCTTGTGCACGCGAGACGGAAGTTCATGACAAGACGGTTTGTACCAAGAAGCTGTGCAGAGGCCCGCCAGAATAAGAATCCTTGTTCTGTGCACAAAGGCTGTTAGGGGGTAGCTCGCTTTGGGAATTCTACATTTGCATACTTGCAGCCTTGGGGTCCA
This sequence comes from Lachnellula cervina, assembly GCA_007825325.1. Lineage (NCBI taxonomy): Eukaryota > Fungi > Ascomycota > Leotiomycetes > Helotiales > Lachnaceae > Lachnellula > Lachnellula cervina. The sequence goes on along the minus strand of QGMG01000767.1, from coordinate 5,679 downwards.
CATTGGTGGGAGAAAAAGGAGATGACTTTTCGCCTGGCACACTTGTGCATATGCTTTGCTTTTATGGGAGTATGACATGGAGTTGAGCGCAAAAGAAGTTGATCTTCCTGGGCTTGCAAAATGCGTTTTAGAATGGCGGGTGGTGCAAAATCAATAGAAAAAACTTGCTATGTCAAATTCCCAGTGTGATCATGAACGTGATGTGAAAAAGGCCGCCCACCAAGCCGCCATATGCATTTTCCCTAATCCCCAACGCCACGCTATGCAATTTCAACCCACTTCCAATCCATCACAGCAAGTCAAAATCATCCAACTTCTCCCTATACTTCAGTATATTCCTCTTAATCTTACTTCCATCCACCCAGGTAACAAAGTCCTCCATGCCTCGCGTGACAAGAAACGCTGTATCCGTAATCGTCTCAGTCCCAACCCTGACATGACCCTGCTCAATAATCTTGGTAGCAGCCTGCACCGTCTCTGCCATCCTCAGCCTTGTCATCACAACCGGTAGCCGGCGCCGACAGAATGCAGACACCGTGACGTTCTTCTCAACTTCGGAGAGCTTGGCGGTGCTGGAGGTCGAGGGCAGGATACCCATGTCGTGCAGCTTGGAGAGGAGGAGCGTCTCGTGTTTTTGCCGGAAGGAGGAGTCTGGGGGAAGGGCGGACAGTCGGTGTGCTAGTTGTTTGAGGCTTCCGGCGAGACGGTTGTATTTTGCATAGTCGCTTGGTTTTTGGATGTTGTAGCGCCGTATAACCGCCGCGTCTCTGTGGTTGTTGTCGCCTTTGTAGGTAGTAAAGTCGACTTTTCGGAGGAGCTTCTGCTCGTGATGCTTCAATTTGCGGACCATTGTGTCTGATTTCTCCTGATGTGAAGTTGGCGGGGTTGAAGTTCTTCGTAAATATTTTTGATAGATGTCGGAGCGGAAGAACCCTGGAGCGGCGCTAACGAATTATTACTATGGAGCTTGAGCTCGAGGTCGACACTTATGCTACTACTTGAGGAGAACAGAGTATCCACGCAAGAAAGATGGCTCCTCCCCAATTACAATGCCTCAATTCGGCAAAGCAGATATCGAGGAAGTTTCCATGCCTGCGAGCAGGATTCTCAACGTCTCGAATAGCGCGCGCTGGTACTTGAACCTCCATCTACCTCTTCAAGCAGCATCTAACATTCCACAGAAGATGGCCCACAGCGTCCCGAATCTGCCAACGCCCTCCTCGACTCCTTAGGTAACCCAGCGCCTTCTCAAGCAAGCCGCTTTGGGGGGAGTTCGCCCATCCGAGCACCAACCAAGTACCAACATGTCCTTCCTACCCGCATGGCCTATCAGCGTCCTCCTCCTTCAGCGAACTCCAAATCAAATGAGTCTATTCTAAAATTGACTCAACAACACCTTTTCAACGACCGGAACCATGCCAAGCGTAATGCTGATAATGCCAAACATGGAGCCGACGCTGTGGCGGACCTGAAAGATAGTGACCGGGCAAGCAAATTTACTAAGCTGGTTACACGGAAGTGGAAGGCTGGGGATGTGTATGCGCCGCATGACTTGAGTGACGTGGAGATGATAAAGTGGAAAAGGAGGACCCAACCCACCCATGATGCTTTCGATGTCCTGGATTTGAATCCGTTGGATCATTATCGGGTATGTTCCCTAGGCACCTAGACGTATATGACAAGCGGGATTAGTTGTGCAAATTAAGACTGACGAGATATAGAATTTCTCAATTATGTCAGAATACATGACGGATATGGGACGAATCAAGCATTCGAAGGAGACGGGCTTGAGACCTGTAAATCAGCGAAGAATTGCCAGGGCTATCAGGAGGAGTATTGGGATTGGACTGATGCCCAGTGTGCATAAACATCCAGAGATTCTGCAGAAGTTTGTTGCCAGACAGCTGGCGGCTACGGGAAGAGCACAGGGAAGCAAGTAAAGTAGCGTGCTATGATGTGTGTATTATACTTGTATAAAGGTGCTGTCGGTTTATGACGCTTTACAAGCCATATACGCTTGATATATCTCTTTTGTTCTTCGTCCCATTACCACGAGAAATAGTGCTTGAAATGTAATAAGCCTAGTGGGTAGGTATTGGAAAGTGCCTTCCTCCAAAGCTGGTACTAGAAAGCCTAATTGCAACTTTGTATCATAAATGGTAAGACAGTGATACTGTTTCTTCCTTATGCCCGTCACTTCATATTCCCCAATATTATTCACGGGTTTCATACAAAATGGAAGAAAAAGAGATTGTAACTACTCAAAAGAGCCTAGTCCCGATTGAGGCAAGGCAAGAAACCCCATCGCAGCCTTGTCACCCAAAACCTCATGATTTTTACATTACTCGGACCAAAGCAGCCAAATACCTAGACAACATGGCCGGACGACGAGATTTCCTCAACCAACCCGCGCCCGAGAACTACGTCGCCGGTCTCGGTCGTGGTGCGACTGGATTCACGACACGCTCTGATCTTGGTCCTGCGCGCGAAGGCCCAAGTGAAGACCAGATCAAAGAAGCTCTCGCAAAGCGCGCCGCACAACTTGGAGCAGCAGCGCCTACAGCCTACGGAGCGCCCGAGAAGAAAGAAGAGGATGAGGGCGACGATGAGCGATTTCAAGATCCAGAGAACGAGGTCGGATTGTTCGCTGGCGGGGCATACGACAAGGACGATGACGAGGCAGACAGAATTTACCAGGAGGTAGATGAGAAGATGGACAGGCGGCGTAAGGCAAGAAGGTTGGTCTCCCCATTATTTCCCCCCTCTCACCCCTCCGTCGCTGCAGATGGTTTATCAAATATGCAAATAGTTGAGCAGATTACCGACCTTTCTACCTACAGGGAAGCACGCGAGAAAGCCGAACAAGAAGAGTACGAGCGAAATAATCCTAAAATTCAGCAACAGTTCGCGGATTTGAAAAGAGCGCTGGGAACGGTTAGCGATGAGGACTGGGCGAATCTACCGGAAGTTGGCGACTTGACGGGCAAGAATCGAAGGAATAAGCAGGCGCTGAGACAAAGGTTTTATGCGGTGCCTGATAGCGTCATTGCTGGAGCTAGGGACTCGAGCGAGTTGGGTACAACAGTGGCCGAAGATGGCGGTTCCGGTGGAGGGGATGGAACAGATGGAACCATGACGAACTTTGCAGATATTGGTGCAGCTAGAGACAAGGTCCTGAAGGTCAGACTGGATCAAGCTTCTCAAGGAAGTGGAACCGACTCCGTCGCTGGAAGTGCAACCAGTATCGATCCCAAAGGTTACCTCACCAGTCTGGCCAAGTCGCAAGTCAACGAGGGTGAAGCACAAGTCGGTGATGTCAAGCGAGTACGGGTTCTATTAGAGTCGGTCATTAAAACGAATCCGAAGCATGCCCCAGGTTGGATTGCTGCTGCGCGATTGGAAGAGTTGGCAGGCAAGACGGTCGCGGCTCGTAATATCATTGCGCGAGGTTGCGAATTCTGCCCTAAAAGCGAAGATGCTTGGTTGGAAAATATACGCCTGAACGACAACTATAATGCCAAAATTATTGCTTCAAATGCGATTCAGAAGAACGATCGATCCGTACGTTTATGGGTTGAGGCTATGAAACTCGAGTCCGAGTCCAGAGCAAAGAAAACGGTTATCAGGAAGGCTTTGGATCATATTCCGCAATCTGTCATGTTATGGAAGGAGGCTGTGAACCTCGAGGAAGATCCTGCTGATGCCCGACTTCTGCTAGCCAAGGCAACTGAGATCATTCCTCTTTCCGTTGAGCTATGGCTAGCCCTGGCACGATTAGAATCCTCCGACAATGCGCAAAAGGTTCTGAACAAAGCCCGAAAAGCTATCCCGACTTCACATGAAATTTGGATCGCAGCTGCGCGACTTCAGGAGCAGATAGGCAATGCTGCTAAGGTCAATGTAATGAAGCGTGCGGTCCAAGCACTGGCAAAAGAATCTGCTATGCTGAAGCGTGAGGAGTGGATCACTGAGGCCGAGAAGTGTGAAGAAGAGGGTGCTGTTTTGACTTGCGGCAATGTTATCCGGGAAACTCTCGGATGGGGTCTTGATGAGGACGATGACCGCAAGGAGATCTGGATGGAAGATGCAAAGTCAAGTATTGGCCGAGGGAATTACGAAACAGCTCGCGCAATCCATGCGTACGCGTTACGAGTTTTTGTCAACAGCAGAAAGCTTTGGCTGGCAGCTGCAGACTTGGAAAAGAATCACGGTACCAAAGAAGCATTATGGCAGCTTCTTGAGAAGGCAGTGGAAGCTTGTCCGCAGAGCGAGGTATTGTGGATGATGCTTGCTAAAGAAAAGTGGCAAGCTGGAGAAATTGATAACGCTAGACGAGTTCTGGGCAGAGCCTTCAACCAAAATCCAAACAACGAAGATATTTGGTTGGCTGCGGTGAAGCTTGAGGCGGAGAACCAGCAACCAGACCAAGCTCGAGAGTTATTGAAGACTGCACGACAAGAAGCACCGACAGACCGAGTATGGATGAAGAGTGTATCTTTTGAACGCCAAGCGGGCAATGTCGAGGCTGCATTAGATCTTGTCAACCAAGCATTACAGCTCTTCCCAGCTGCCGCAAAGTTATGGATGATGAAGGGTCAAATATACGAGGGGGAAGGTAAATTGCCTCAAGCTCGTGAAGCATACAGCACCGGCACGAAAGCATGCCCGCGATCAGTTCCACTCTGGCTTCTGTATTCTCGACTGGAAGAGAAGACTGGAGCTGTTGTCAAAGCACGCAGTGTACTGGACCGGGCAAGGCTGGCTGTTCCCAAATCACCAGAACTGTGGACGGAATCCGTTCGCATCGAACGCCGAGCCAATAATACCAGTCAAGCAAAGGTGCTTATGGCGAAAGCCCTTCAAGAAGTACCCAACAGCGGCCTCCTTTACACGGAGTCGATTTGGCATCTCGAACCCCGAACGCAACGAAAGCCTAGAGCACTGGAAGCCATTAAGAAAGTTGATAACGACCCCATTCTTTTCGTCACCATTGCGAGGATCTTCTGGGGCGAAAGAAGGCTTGAGAAGGCACAGAATTGGTTCGAGAAGGCTATTCTCCTCGACAGTGACCTGGGTGACACGTGGGCTTGGTACTACAAGTTTCTGCTACAGCATGGCACGGAAGTAAGTTTTTTTCTGCTTTGGGAACATTAATCTCTTTACTGACTATGAACAGGAAAAACGAGCAGATGTGATATCAAAAGCTATCTTGAACGAACCGAGACATGGGGAGTACTGGCAAGGAATTGCGAAGGACCCGAAGAATGCTGGGAAGGGCATTGAAGATATATTAAAGATTGTGGTTGGGTTACTGGAGTAAAATGGAAGGGATGGAGTTGTAAGATATTAGGTTGCGAACTTGATGATTGCATTATGCAGTGAAATCAATAGCATATTGAGAAGTTTGGGACGATTACAAGTAAGTGACTTGCAACTGTGTTGAGCTTGACTTTCTAAGAGTAGTAAAGTAAAGGTAGGAAATCAGTAGCCAGCTTTTTCAGCCTTCATGTCCAATCCGGACGATTTACGGACTATATACGGACAGACGGACGCATGTCTGTAGATCAGTTGATTTGCTGATTTGTCAGAACTCGTACAACCCTCTCAGTATATATAGGCATATAATTCCCAACAACTTTACCAGTACCACAATTTCAAAAACAATACTAAACATGGGCC
>QGMG01000766.1:0-18677 GCA_007825325.1 Lachnellula cervina | reverse complement strand
TCCTCCGCCTCGTCCACCGTCAAAACCTCCACCTCGCCCACCGCCATAGCCTCCTCCGCCTCGTCCACCGTCAAAACCTCGTCCACCACCACCTCCACCTCCGCGATCACCACCAAACCCACGATCACCGAAACCACCACGGCTTCCCCCACGGCCACCTTTTGGGAGATTAATGCCAAGCTGCGCAGCAAGGCGTGGGTTGATTGCGGGTGCTTCATCCCAACCCCATCCGAACTTCGTCCATTGATTCAGAGCCTCGACATTAATGCCTTTGCCAGCTTGTCCAACCATACCCATGAACGCTTCATGCTTTGTCTGACGATCCACCATCTTTGTTGCATTGGCTATGCTGCTCAACGTGGCGGCAACAGAGGCCGGTAATTGTGCATCCTGCGTCATGTCCACCTGCGCAGCTTCGATAGATTTGTCCATCTGAATGGGCAGGCCACGCAGCATTGATCTCGAGGCGTTGAGTTGACCTTCGTAGATGATGAGTGTACCTGTTCCTTCCTTGTCTGCTCGTCCTGTACGACCAATTCGGTGAACGTATTGTTCACGGTTAGAGGGTAGGCCGACTTGAATAACGTGCGTCACGTTGGGGAAATCCATTCCTCTCGCTGTAACATCGGTTGAGAACAAGATCCCAGATTTGGCTCTGCGGAACTTCTCTGTGGTGGAAGAACGTCTTTCTTGTGTGAGTTGACCGTGGATTAACATAATTTGCGCTGGATCAAGCGGTGACTTTGCGTACCGCCCACCGCCTTGTTCACTCAAGTTGTCGAAAATTCTGTAAGAGAGTTGCACGTTGGCGGTTGACTGAAAGTAAACAATTGCTTTGAAAGGAGGCCCTTCACCGGCAGCGTGTTTATCCACTTCGCGTTTGCACAGCTCAAACAGGGCTGGCATGTGGTTTTCGAGACCTGGCGTAGCAATAATGTTCTGGGGCACCTTTTCGTGAGTAGCCAATTCGCCTTCCTTGACGGTCTGTACGAAGTGGAATTTGGGTTTCAGTGTTCTGCGAACAAGATGCATGACTTCCCGAGGAACCGTAGCAGAAAACATCAAGGTTTGTCGATCGACGTCTCGCCTATCAGGTAACTTATCTATGATACTGTCAATTTCCACAGAAAATCCTTGATCGAGAAGTCTGTCGGCCTCATCCAAGACTAGCGCAGTCATATTCGGTGCTTCCACTCCACTGTATTGGTCTTCTAAGAGATCGTTCAACCGACCAGGTGTGCCGACAAGAATGTGACATCCTTCTCTGCGGGTCTTATTCAACATCTCCCGCTTGCTATTTCCACCAACTGCGACCTGGACTATTAAGTCGGTGTGGTTGGTGAGTTTCGCGGCCTCGACAGCGATTTGCTCCGCAAGCTCACGAGTGGGGGAGATGATAATTGCTCGGATATCGGAGGCTCGGGCTTTAGAGTATCTCTGTCGTGTAGCAAGTTCGGGGTTCTTCTCAAGGATCCTTTGAACTGTTGGGATGAGGAACCCAAGAGTTTTTCCGGTACCGGTTCGTGCTTGCGCAATGCTGTGATGTGTAAGAATTTGGATGGACATCGCGTCAAAGCTGTTTGACTTACATATCGTCACCCTGTAAACCTTGGTTGATGGTCATTGATTGTACGTCCGTCATATTTTCATAACCCAATCCCTTCACAATGGTATTGACAATATTGGGGTGAACCAAGTTATGATCAAGAAGCTCTTGAAACTTTTTGATCTCATGGTTGTCCTTTTCATACGCATCTCCATTATCATAAGCTCTCGCCGCGGCCTCATTTCTCAGCTGTGACGAGACGTGCAGCCATCTTGCTTCGAGCGCAGGCCTCGAAGTATTCTGTATCGAGAGAAAAAGGCTCGAGGGTCGAGTAGATGGTATTCGAGATATTGAGGTTGCGGCGCGGAAAACTTTAGATATTGAGGCAGGGCCTCTCCTGGTGCAGGCACTGAACATCTTCAACACGGAGCAAGATGGCTCCAATTGAAAAGTACAAGGGAATAAGACAAGTTTGAAGAGTATATTCGGTAATTACAAGGAATGTAAATGGCTAGCCAGAAGGTTGCCGTTGTTGTTGGATGGAGAAGAATTCTGAGAGTCGAGACGATCGCGAGTTTCTCCTTGTCGACATTTTTTTATTTCGCGCTAAAAGGATCATCGCGATCTCTGCACGTGACTTGTTTGCCCCTTTTCAAATAGTCACGCCACTTTATGCAAAGTCTTGCAGGAGGTCTCAGTAGTCTTGGGATTCTAGATGATGAACTTGATTTGTCTTGGTAGAATTGTATGTATATTCACTTAGATACGTCTATCCAACTATGCCTCTAAATTCAACTCAAAATCAAAATCAGCCACCAAAACGCCGTCCATGCAGGGTATCAAAAGCTAAAAACACCTCCCGTCACATCTCATCATTAATCATACTACATCACTCACAGTCTCCTCTCTACAGTCCTCACCCCCACAATAGCCATTCCCTCCCCAACACCCTCATGAATACCCCCCGTAACACCCTCCACTACCCAAGCTGCACTCTGTGTGATCATCTGCCCAACCTTCCCATCGCCCATCCCACATATCGCACTCGTTAAAGTCAGACTTTGTTTACCGATTGTGTCTACAGTCTCGATGCCTTGGCTCAACACTTTCTCTGATATCTTGTGTTCCCGGTCGTATTGGTATGTAGAGTGAAGTAGGTATTTGAGGTAGGGGATAATAAATTGGAAGAAGATGAAGAGCTGGACTATTGTTGATGCTAGGGTTCGGTGGAGGAGGGATGGTTGGCTAATGCTTGTGCTTGTGCTTTGGGTATGACAGGGGTTTATTTCGACACGGAGAGGTTCGACGACACCTGATGGCAATGCACTCCGCACACTCAACTGCTCTTCTGTAGTAAGATCTGTTGGCAGAGCTCGAAGGAGGTATGTGAGAGAGTGTATGTATAGCTGCCTCGCAAAACTAGCGTTCCCTAACCGGTTGTCTCGGGAGATGACAGAAGACTCTTCAACGGCGAGACTTAGGAGGCTGAGCCCTGTTTCCAACCATTAAAATCTGTGCTTGGCTCTGAGCGTGTGTCCGCATACCTTGATTTGCAAACTTCCAGTTTATCCCACTATTTATCTCAGTCAACTCCATCCCAGCCAGTTGTCTCCCCTCACCAGTACTCGGGCGAGAAGTATCTTCATCAGAAACACTTTCAACGACATATTCCTCTTCTCTCTCTCCCATCAACACAATCGCAGATGTATACCCCGCTTCCGGCGTTCCAGATCCCGAACTCGGCCGCGAGTCTAAGTCTATAGATCTTCGTCTCCCCACAAGTCCATACATGCTCACGGTTCTGCGAAGTGATGGCAGACGCGGGATCCGGCACTGGACCGCAGACGGAAGCATTGAGTACAGAATCGAATATTTCGGTCTGGAAGCAAAGTCGGCGGAGAAGGGCCTGATATGGGAGATGGCGGGAGATGGGCGAAGCTGTGCCATATTCTATTGACAAGTATTGAAACCTTTGGAGATATGAAATGATGAGAAGCTCTAGACTTCTCTATAGAAAGATTTTTGCCTGGCAGAAGGTTTGGTATTATAGTTCAAAGACTCGTTGCTCACGGAGCCAGATTAGAAATCATACTAGCGGAATGGCAAAGATTCACAGAACAAGCTGTTGAAGAAGAGAAATACAACAAGATGTTATAAGAAGATAAGATAGAGCGATAGAAGTCTGAGATACGAGTCAGAGGGTCATGAAAGAAACTAGAAAACGATAAGAATACGTATGAGAGCTGCTAAGGGCTGGAGTTGAAGCCGCACATCCTTGCCATCCTTCATGTGACGCTTGCTTGCATGTGAAAGTGGGGGTCCACGTGATTGTCCTGAAAGTACTTCTATATTGCGCTTCTTATTCCAACACGTTGTCTATGAGAAATATGGCGCAAGTATTTGGCTGGAAATTGGATTCTTGATGAGGCAATGTTGGTGCTAGTTTTGGTTCACGTTGTGATTCGCTTAAGAAATGTCCAGAACAAGAGAAGAAAAGGGGTTGCCTAAAATGCTCCGTACTCTGTGTATATTAGGTGAGCTGTGCATCCGGGCAGGTGGTAATATTGGCTAGCAGAATATCTTTAAAAAAAAATTGCCTTCGTGATTGTGAAAGAGTGTAATAAATATCCAACCAGAGAATGAAATCAACAACCGAGACATTTCAAACCTGGACACGATACTTCGCCAACAGCTCCTTGACTTTATCAATCGGTAGTCCAGGCAAGTGTAGGCCTTGATATCCCGTTCTACCGGCCCTCCCAGCAATCATAGAATTCAAGATCGCCTCTTCGGTTGCCTCCGAAGCAGCTCTGAACATAGCATCCACACTCTCATTCTTGATAATCTCAATTTGATTTGTCTCCACAGGACCAACTCCCATCACTTGAGGAGTTGCAACAAGTTCATTTGGTTTGTTGGCGGTGGAAAGCGCAAGGACAATATCTCCCGAGTGGTTTCGTCCAATGCCATGTCCACCGACTAGAGCAAGGCCGACAGCGCAATGTCTTGCAAGGCGGTTCAGTTGATGAGGAAGCATTGGTGCGTCGGTGCTAAAACTGAATCAGCAAGAGTCTAGAGAAAGCTAAAGGACAGGTATAGATCTTACATTAAAAATGTAACAATGCTCCCATCGTCCGCCTTCCCCGTGGGTACTTTGCTCTGCGGTGCCTCCTTCTGTTCCTTCATCAGCAACTTACCAATTGGCACACCACCAATATTCAAATCATAATTATGGCCATAATTAGTCTGCACCAGCACTCCCACCATATACTCCCTGCCATCTTCTTCTCCGCCCTTCACAACCCTTGAACTAGTACCAGTGCCACCAGGGAACATGTGACATGTCATACCCGCACCACCACCATTTTGTCCTTCCAGAACCTCCGTTTGGGTCATGGCGGCTTTGAAAGCATCCGCGACATTTTCTTGCGTGAGAGCGGATTTGTGCACATCGTTAAGATGCCAGTCTGCGGTCTCACCAACAACTGGCGTCCCGTACGCGTGGCTTATCTCATTGAGATTTTTGCCTTTCTCGCGAGCATCCTGGAGAACCCATTGCCAGATATAATGGAATACTATGCCGAAGGAAACAGAGTTGGTGAGAGCGAGGGGCTGTTTAGTGATGAATACATTAGTTGTTCTTTCCGAGCATCTTCTCTACCAGAGAGTGGGAAAAGAGGGAAGACAAACAGTGTTGGTATATCCCCAATCTTTAATCTGGTAGGATCCACTGACTTCGCCATTGCCGTTGAGAACATACATGCCAGCATAGCATGGCGTGGAAATCTCATCTGGGTGGCGAGGAAAGATCACCGTGACTCCCTTGCGGACATCTTCACCATCTTCTCCAACAGTGACTTGGCCAATTTGAACCCCTTTTACTCATTAGTGTTTGTTCTATACAATATTAGTTCTTCTTGGTCACCTTTCACATCAAGAATTGAATTCTTTGGTCCAGCAGGTAGTTGGCCTGGCACGTATCCCAAGTCCTTGATTGTCATGCGTGTCATGTTGGGAGAATTGAGTTTGGTTATGTTGAGTTGGAGAGGTTGTTGATATGATGGTCCAATCTGTACTTATAGCAAACTATCTTCTTATACATGTTTTCTCAAGCCTAGGGAGGTAATGTTTGCATGTGGAGATGAAAGTGATAGCGGGAAGGAACGATCCTGACCCCACCAACGACCCCGCATTTGCGGCCAAAACTTCTGCAACTCGCAGTCAGCGCATAACTTCATGAGTCGAAAAAATATCACAAACCATTGCTACTGCAGGTACAAAATGACTGAAGAGAAAGTTGCTCTCGGACTCATCCACCGAACAAGTTTTCATCTTGGCTGCCTTCCTATTCCACTCCAGCGTTGAAAGTTTTCGGAGTTGATTGTGGTGAGATGCATGCTTTGGACGCCGTATGAGTCAACCGGCTGTCAATCTCTATACGTATTGAGTACTAAATAAATTGTCCTAATCCGTGCTGAATAATCGTTCGGGAAAGGCAATCAGAATCAAATTTGGAGATGAATGATAACATTTGGTTTAATTGGCATGTCGCAAGCTCATTCTTAGATCCAAAATATTTTCATTAGAGTCAGGTCTGAGTGGCAAGGCTTCTCCTGGAGTCAATTTGAAATTGAGTAGTCCCATTCCCACATTCAACTCAAATGGCAAAACAAACCTCACCCCATGTGGCGATGAATGTTCACCTACCAAGGTGGAGTCAAATAAACTATCACCTACTGTTTGTCTTCTCTGCTGCTCTTGTGTTCATACCACTAAGATTGCTCCCACTCGAAGAAACATAAAACCTTTTGTGCGGTGGAACTTATCTCAATGCAACTTTGGTTTTTCCATACACAGATACGAAATGTTTTTCTTTGGCAGTGATCAAAAAGCTACGAGTTATCATAGATTTTGGCATCGTAAAGAGAAAGAGAGCTCGCCAGATACAAGCGTGGAAGAACCAAACATTGATATGGAACCGAGGGATGGAACACAACAAAACCCTAATCCGATATCGAGTTCAAGTCCAGCAGATGATAATCATAATGATATGGGGAATTGCAACGGGAGTTGCAATAAGAAACGTTACAAGAAGAGCAAGGGAAGTGGCGACAAAAAGGAGAGATTCAAGTCGGCCTGGGTAAAAATCAACGAAGTAGTTGGCAGAGACACGTAAATCTTGTACCCGTTCTACCAAAGCCCAGCTAACTTATCAAATCCAGGTTCACTGGCTCGCTCTTCTACAATTTCTGGGCTTTTCTTCTACCAAATCTGTACGAAATATTCAGCAGGCTCTTGGTCGGCGACTTACACCCCGAAAAGATATCTACGACCAACACCTATGGTTACCTTAATGCGTTGAGCCTTGTTCTCAACGAAGGTCTTCCACGGGTGGCATGGACTATCATAGGCGACGATACTACTCGAACCCCCTACTCTCGCATAAGCCTAAGCTACACTCTCATCACGTTCCAGGTGTTCTTTGGAATGTTAATTTCCGGAATTCTTATGGCCAGTGCTGGGAAAACCGCTGCTTCTGTAAAAGATGGAGGGGAGAGTGCGTCACTAGCTTACGTCCGATACACATCTCTTTTGGCATTCTCTTCTGCTATTGAGGTTTCAGTCTCCAATTGTGCGCGGGCATTAGACCATCCGGAAATTCCTTTCTATGTTAGCATCTGCAAATTCGTTCTCAATCTCATTCTAGATGTCACCATTATGTCTCAGTTTCACACCCTACTTCACAAGCCCTCAATGGTCAACCAAGCCATCACGCAGATGGTCTGTAACCTAGTATCCGCAACGGTTGGACTGTGTTGCTTCGTGGCAATTATCAGAGGGTTTTTGAAGAACGACAAAGAAAAGTCAAGAGCTCGACCATGCTACTCATCACTGAAAACTCTCGCCACCCATGGATTCTGGACATTGACCGAATCGGCTCTTAGGCAAAGTGTCTCTATGTGGCTTATGAATGGATTGGTTGCGGCGATGGGTCCAGACAATTTTATCGCATGGACTACATTCAATACCATCCGTTCGGGAATATTGACGGTTCCCTTGCAAGCTCTGGAAGCGTCAACACTAACATTCATAGGCCATGCTTGGGGCGAATGGAGGGGAAACAGACCGAAGAAAACCGAACTTGGAGAAAGCAAAACTGAATCTGAAGAAGGGAAAAAAACTGCTGTAATTACCGGCCTTGGACCCCTCGATGATACAGAGCTTATCGACAATTCCACCTCGGAAAATAGAGCTCAAAAATCCACCCCAAAGATTTCCGAAGAAAACTTTACAGGTAAGTTTCATTGACGAGAGTATAGAGTGGTTTCACTGACTTTTCAAAGAGATTGTCAATATAGCATGGTTACCCTGCCTAGCGGTCACTGCATTAGAAATAGGCTTTTTCGTCACCTTTTCTATCTGGGGGGCTACTCATTTCGGGTACTTCCTCACTGCTTCTAAGTCTATAGGAGGAATGGTACGCTGGATGTGGAGAGTACGTTCTTCCCCTTTTTGCTGAAGACTCGGATCACTAACAGTCTTAGACGATTGACTGGACTTATACCCTGTCTTCTCTGTCCACCATCCTCGCCGCTATACTCCTCGCCACAACTCCCCGCTATTACTGCCTCCAAGGGGTACTGACAACAATTCTCTGGACGTTGGCCTGGGCAATTGCCGTTCCTGGGTATAATTGGAACCAGAATCAAGCTTGGCATATGACTGCTATTGTCAATGGAGGTCAACAGCTATTCAATTTCTTGAGTGTTGGCTTTGTTTGTTTGCTTTGGAGATATTACCTGATGAGAGGGAAGCTAAAATTGCTGGAGGTAAAAAGTGAAATGTAGATAGAATTGGTTGGTTGTGCTTTGGGGTTTGTTTGAATCAGGAACTGGAAGAGGAGTATTCTTTGATTTTTCCTGGCGGAGTTTATGTATTGATTCGTTGACCTTCGCGGAAATTTGATGATAACTGAGAAAGGAGTGATTAACTGAAACAAGGCAACTTTGCCCATTCCACAGTAGTTTTTCTTGTGCTCTCATAACCACGCACCCACTACGCCACCCTAACTCACACTTACATTTCTTAAGCAGGAACAACATACTCCCCTCCAACACTCTTCCACTACCCTTCCTAACCTCCACCTCATCCCACTCAACCCCATCAAAACACCTCAAATTAACCGGCAACCCCTTCTCCCACTCCAACCTATTATTAGCACCCAAATTAGTCCCCAAAATCCGCTTCAAATACAGACTAACACCACAAAACCCACCAAACGTATGCTCCTGGAAACTGTGGCCGAAAATATATGCTTTGACTTGGCTCAGGTCTTGCGTGGAAATTGAGATTTGGGAAATTTGAGGGTAAGCGAGTATTGTACCGTTCTGTAATGGGTGAGTATATTTGTTTATATCTTAGAAGTGGGGGGTTAGAAGGGAGGGCTGGTAAAGGGAACGTACGCGCATGCAAATACTGCAATTGCATTCCTGTATGCCTGCGTGGCCACCGCTGAAAGGGTCTTTAGTCTTGAGCGCCATGGTCACGTTACCGCAGTGGCAGCCACCAATATATATCCTGCTATCCTCGATTTCGGCTGCGGGTTCGGGGCCGGTGAAGGGTGCTGGTTTGTAGCTAGGCTCGGAGGCTTTGCCATCGAGACTGCAATACGTGAGTTTGGACGAGCTGGGGGGCGTGGCAGGGGGCGCTGCTTACCTTCGGGTGGCGAGGGTTGAGTGAAGCTTGTAAGGTCAATAGATTCAAGAAGGAGCTCGATGAAAAAGAATGAACGTTGTATATAATGTACGTAGGGAATGGGGATAGGGGCTGTCACAGGTCTCGGAAACTCCTAGTCATTCTTTCACTGCTGGAAAGAATATCAAGTAACGTGTGTACTATTACTAACTAATCTGGCGATGCAAACAACATGTTGTTCCTGCACTCACAGAAAGTGGCATAAAATTTGAAAAGATGCATTATCAGCAGGTCATTTGAAGTAGGAAAAGGGGTAACACCGGCCTCCTAGTTTGGGTGCCAAGAGAAGCCGCCGCTCAGCGGCCTCTCTCTTGAAACACATTCACAATTCGAGAGTAGCTAAAAGCACGGATACAACGATGATGAAACTGTATTTGGGCAACTCTCCGGCATGAATAGAAAAAGATATAAATGTATGTTGCTAGAAGCAGATGAAGGAATAGAAATACCATCCAAGAAGCACGGAGCATGCTTGAGCTTGAGCTTGACATAGTTTCTTCCCCAGTATTGATAAACGTGGGGCAGGGACAGGAACGGTAACTTGACTGTAGGCAGATAGTCAATTATATCTGGATTGGAATGGTCAAAAGTGGTAGAAACGGCTCTTGAAATAGCACGAGAAACGTCTATATCATACTTCTGACGCCTCCAACACCTAGGATTTCACCACCTCTTTATCTTCTGTCGAATAATAAGGCGTATGATCAGGTACATACTCCGTACCGATAGATGCTTCTATGAGGGGATATGAGGGGGGATTGTTTATTAATAATTTACGGCATTGAAGATTTGGCCGTATCGAGAAGACAAGATTACAGATTGTTGATCAGCCCCTTTTCTAGCTATGTAGTGTTTTCCCGCGTCGTTACCAACCAATCAATTGACGGCCTCGCGCCAGACCTGCCCCGCTTGCCGTTCCTGCACCTGCACCTGCACCCCTGAACGACTATCTGGGATTCCTCCCCCATCTCCATCCCCCGAGCCCCCATCCCATCCGCCCATACAAGTAGCATTGTCGTGCAACCTCACCGCCGCAGCATCCTCAATCCTTCATCGCCGTCGTTCTTTTAGGGGGAAATCCGCTCTTTAATGTCTGTGCCTGTGTCTTTGCCCGGGAAGTATTGTAACATATAATTGTTTTTATCCCCTCATTATTATTTATACGCAAGTCGAAACAGCGAAACAATTTGGACGGACCGCAGAGCTGTCATTGGCAGCCATTCCACTCCTTTGTGAAATCCGAATATTTACTTCCAACGAAGGCATTCGACACAATTGCCTCTCGATCGTCAGGAGGCTCGAGTTTAGAGGTCGTTTGTTTTGCGGTGATAAGGGAAGGAACTACACAAAGCATTGCATTCCTACGTCTACAATTGGCCTATAAACTCGAATTCCCGGCCGCTCCTGCATCATGGAGTCTGAACAACACTACGATGGAGCTGGGGTGTCTCCAATCTCCCCGATTGAAGAAAACAATGAGATATTGGCCCACGATTCTATGGTCACAGTCCGCCTATCCGAACCAGCACCACTTCCAGCTTTGACCGTTGATACCAATCTTCAAGAAACCCCAAGGCTAGAATCTTCCATCAGCGAAGAAAACATCGAGACCGAAGAAGAGACAACGAGCGTGCGGACGCCCGATATAACGCTGGATGATGTGCAGGAAGAACAGGAGGAGGAACAAGAGGAATCGCCCAGGATCACCATGATGGATCCCAATGGTAACGAGGTCGAGAGCCCAATGGAACCAGACTCTGCAAGGCAGTCAAGGCGGGGTAGTGAGAGTACAGAGGCCTCGGAGGCAGAAGAAGTCAATTGGGAAGAGCTGGAGAAGACGGAAGAAAATGAGCCTCGAAATGAGTCTTCAGACGATGTACGCCCCCGAAATTGAGGCTTGCTGATCCCCATGCTAACTCCTCAGTCTACTGCCCTATTACTGGCCAGACTAGAACAGGAAAACAACATGCTTGCAACGAACCCGAAATCCGGCATTGCGAAGGTCCAAGTGACAGAGACACAACGAAGAAGGCAGTCGAGGCCCCCATCTATGCAACACCTGAAAAGATTAGTGAACGGCCCAACTCCTCCGGCGCTGAGGTACTCGATGGTTGCTGCCCCTCCTATGACCGATCTCGAATTCTACGCGGCGCTTGTACAAGATTACACCAGAACGGCACAATACCTTCCCACATTGTTATCGAAGAAAATTAGGAGCGGTGTTCCGCCACCACTGAGAGGTGTTGTTTGGCAGAGTATGTCTGGTGCAAGAGATAGATTGCTAGAGGATCAATTCGACCGGCTCTGTGGGGAATCGAGTCCATACGAGGGGATAATTGGGAAGGATCTGGGCAGAAGCTTCCCAGGTGTTGAGATGTTCCGTGATCCTGAAGGAGATGGACAGCAAATGCTCGGACGGGTGCTGAAATGCTTCAGTCTATACGATCACAAAATTGGGTACTGCCAGGGACTGGGCTTTCTTGTTGGCCCATTGCTTATGCACATGGGCGACAAACAAGCCTTCTGTGTTCTTGTCCGGTATGCTTCCCCGCTTGATAGACTTCCATTTCTATGCTAATATCTGTCAGGTTGATGGAACATTACGACCTACGGAACTGTTTCCTCCCCGATCTATCCGGGCTTCATGTTCGAATACACCAATTCAGCGAGCTCTTGAAACAACATCTCCCGACCCTCTCTGCACATTTGGCTGAACTTCAAATCGAGCCCGGATATGTTTCACAATGGTTCCTTTCTTTTTTCGCTGTTACCTGCCCACTACCGATGCTATTTCGGATATACGATGTGATCTTCGCTGAAGGCGCTTCGGAAACAATAATGAGAGTAGCTCTTTCGCTCATGCGGAAGAATGAGCAGAAAATCCTGGCTTGTAGTGAATTTGAGGATGTCATGCAATTACTGCTTTCAAGAGGGTTGTGGGACGTGTATCACTACAATGCGGACGATTTCGTAAATGACTTTGTCAGCCTAACAGGTGTAGTCACACACGATAGCCTTCAAGCGCTGGAGCAAAGTTTCAAAGCTGGCACAGTCGACACTACAATTCCTTCAGACAACATTGGCACGGCAGCATCACGCTTCTTGGGACGGTTATGGGCTGGCTCGAATTCATCGACAAAGTCTGCCAATTTGAGTCCGGGACTTGCGGCGCCATCTCGGCCGAGAAGCTTTCTACGTCGGTCACCCTCAAAACAAAGCCTCGCATCTACATTGAATTCCATGGAAGGTGGTGCATCAGACAGTATGATGAGCGCCTCAACCGATGCGACCTCGATTTCTCGCGATTCATCAAACGCTGATAGCTCTTCAATCAAAACGCAGTCTGTTCTGATGAATGCTTCAAAACAGAATAAGGATAAAGATTTGCATGGGCAGATTGAGGATCTGTTAACCGCACTTAGTGAGATGCAGAGGGATCACTCGATTCTTGCTAATCAATTACAACGAGAACGTGAGGAGCGTGAGGAGGATCGGCAAGCAGTCAAATCGCTGCTTGATGGTTTGAGGAAGAAAGCAAGCTCCGAGACTGTGAATACCTCTGACAGTGGCGAAAGTCTCGAGACAGTCAAGCCTGTTGAGGTCGAAAGTGAGAAAGTGGCCTTGGATCACGAAGACGAAGATACTCTCCCTGCTGAGTCGCCAAACCCCGAAGAACCCCCCGCAGAAGACCCTACAGAAGACCCCGAAGATTTAGCAAGCCAACTGTACGGCAACGACCTGTCAGCTTTGCTTGATGTTGTGGAGGAGCGATTCTCAGCACCAGTGAACAACCGCCGATCGTCGATGATGCAGTCTAAATCACAACTCCGGGAAGAGTTGATGCGATCAAAGGAGCAGCTCATTATTGAGGTCTCTAAAACGCAGGACCTCAGCAGGCGGTTGTCGGATCAACACCAGGAGGTTTCTAACCTCCAGGACCAACTCAGGGAGAGCCACAGTCATATCAGGAACGCCCATTCAGAAAAGCAGCGGCTGGAAAAACAGATACATGGTATTCGTGCTCGACAAAGCGTCATTTCATCAACGCCAGATGGTATCAAAGAAGCCGAGAGCGAATGGCCACAGAGAGCTTCTAATGGAGGAGGTCTTCGCCAACTCAAGCTCGGCCGTACCAGCTCACAGAAAACCCCAACCTTCAACAAGCGCACCTCTAGTCTTATCAACAACCCCGCTGTCGTCGCTAAAGAGATCGAGAACCAAAATCTCGCCCCAAGCATACCAATCGAGACCGCTCCAGTGAAGCCGGATGTTGATGTGGATATCATTATTCTTGAGCTCGTACAAGCTAAGACTGCAGAAGCTACCGCGAGACAGGAGGCGGAGGAGTACAAAGCTAAACTAGAGAGTTTGAAAAAGCTGCTCGGTATGGGAAGTGGTGATTCTCCTGGCATTGCGGTTCATCGACCTAGTCCAAGTGTAGCGAGTATCGATCGCAGTGTAACGACGAGCTTGGGTGGATATATGAATAAACCGACGCCAAAGGTGGAGGCTGCGCCTGCAAGCGCAAATACAACAACTGGGGGCTTTTGGGGAGGATGGGGAAAGAGAACTGTTAGCAGTAGCGGGGAGAAACCTGCTGTATAAATGGCTGTTTATATTTTGATTTGCAGGAGAGGAGGAGTGATGATGAGTTTAAATACCCAGGATGCCTTAGCTGGAAAGGTGGGAAATGGATACATATGGGCGCTACTTATTGAGATGTTAATATTTTAATGACTTCATTATGTCTGCTGCTTCCATTGTGCTCTCTATAAAGCATGAACTTTCGTGCATCGGTAGGAGTACTTGCAGAGGGGTTAATGTGAGGTGACGTTCTAGCTCGGACTTAAGCTTCGGCTATAGAAATCTCTTAACGACGCGTCCAGCATCAGCCAACTACAGTATAGCATAATAGTAAGCCAACAACGAACGCTCTGAATAGCTATTGATCCACTATATTCTTCTTTCACTCGCGATCGTTGCAGGTGACTACGGCACGGCTTCGCCGGACCACGATCACGATTACCGATTGTCGGCATTTGCATCAAGTCGGAACTTACTTCGGCCCGAAAAGTGATATACATTGATTTAAGCTTTGGATTCAAGCATATTCTACGTAAAGATGACGCACAATTCCATTCTTAGGCTTATGACAGTCACATCGCATCCTCTTCAATGTAACCAAACCAAACCAGCATGTCAAGCATATATATATAACCCAGACCGACGCAACCCCTCTCGATCTACTAAACGCCTCCCCTATTTCCCACTCCACCCATCCAACAACAAAACTATATCTCCCATCTAATCATCTTTGCTTTCAAACCCACCACCTTCTCTAAAAGAAAACTTTTGGAACGGAAGCAGCTATGGCAGGAACAACAAACATAACCCTCGTCAAAACCACCGAAGGAGAAATCCTAGAAATGGGCCCCGTGAAGATCCGCATTATTGAAGACGGTTCCAACACCGATAACCGCATCGGCGCCGTCATGCTGACTATCGCGCCGAACACCCCTGGCCCAGCTTTGCACTGGCACCGTATGCACGACGAGACATTCCTTATAACGAAAGGGAAATTCCGTTTCACCACCGGTACGCTATGACAGTCCAACCCCCACTCTTCTCCTCCTACTTACACACAAAAGAAGTAAAGTAAAAAAGCCAAACAACTTTTATGGTATTGTAACTGCATCATAGCAAGTAAATATAAGTTTAACAAACTAACCCTCCCACCAACCACTAGATCAAGGCACCCACGACGCCTCGGCCGGAGACTACGTCGTCGTGCCCCCGAAATCCATCCACACCTTTGCTAACCCCTTTGACGAGCCCGCCGAGTTCTACAACAGCTTCACGCCGGCTTATTATGTGGATTATCTGCGCATGATGGCGAGCGAGGCGCGGAGTGCGCCGGGGGGGAAGTTGAGTAGGGAGAAGGCGGTGGAGGTCATGGCGCAGTTTGCTACGTTTCCGGTGGATGGATAGGATGGGATGGGATGGGAGGGGGTTTAGGTTTGTGTAGAGTATGCTGTGGGTGGGTAGGTAAATTTGTGAAGTCTGGTTAATTGGCTGTTTGGATGGGAGGGTTATGGAGGCGTTGGGTTTGGTGTCGATTTTTGTCATGGGAAAGGAGGGATGGGGTTTGTTATTTATGGATTTCTACTCAGCTATCTTGTCATAGTATTAAACATGAAACGCATCTCTTTCATCATGCTGTCCCTCGCGATCTGCTCCTTTATCTTTAGCTCCTATAGTGTTTCACAGCCTTTGCCATAAAGCTTAATATGCTCCTTTTGCTAGAAGGATAAAGGCGGCGCTTACTATACCGAACTTTTAATATCCCACGCCGCGTAGCATGTTATAATCTAGTGCTACTATTTCCTGTCTACCAAGAGAGTAGTGATTTTCTATAGAGAAGGCGTAAAACACTATAGGATTTAAGCTGGCAAACTACCTATACGTGATAAAATGCGTCTGGATGTATATTACCATAGAAACATACTCTTAAATCCCGTAATATGACCGCGATTGAGACTTCTCTAGCCGAAGCTTATATCCGAGAGACTTGAATCCATGGACTATTTTACATTCATTCAATGCACATAGTAGAAATATCTAGCTTTGCGTTACTAAATAACATTCCCGCTCTTATACTTACTACCAACTCTTCAAAACCGGCATCATGACTTAAAATGTTCTCCATGAGCTTGAGATGCATGCCTCGAAGAAACATAACTAACATCTGTTAAAAGGCGTCCCCAAGATGAGCCATGACACTTTTTTCGATACAAGTAGCCAAAGCTAACAAGTTTTCTCCGTTCAATCTGCGGCGCTCACACCACGACACAAATATGACAATGCTTACTATTAGAGCTATACTCCCAAACTTACACAAACTGCAAGTTGATAAGCCAGAGAGCCGAATGCGAGCACTATCTTCATGAGACACATAGCTTCATGTGTTTGCAGCCGCCTTTGAATATTGAGAGTCCGGGAATCACGTCTGGATTTCACTCTATCTAGAGGTGATTGATGAATCTTGGTCCAGATTCACGTAATATAGGTTGCTCATAAACTTATTAATTCTTACTCGACTTTATAGATAACGTAAGTGATTCAGCAATGACTTGGGTAGATTATGAATCCACGGGTTGCATGAGTAACCCGGAACAGATATTACCCCCACCACCCCCCTATCTCGCTTAACCTCCCCCTTCCCCAACTGCCAACCTTTAGATTGGAAGCAAGAAAAAGTACATTCACTTGAACCTCATTCACCACCTGAAACTAGCATATCTGCTCCACACCAACGAGGCCAGTCCAACATTCTCGCATTCAAACCCAAAAAACCCCCAACTCCAAAAGCAACCAATTCACACACCTGCCTGCCACGATCACAACAACCCACAAGTTTACATCCAAATATATCTTAAGATGCCAGCCTGGTACTGCTGTAAATGCTTCCCACTAGCCCATCACGCAAGTCCTTCTCTTCCTCTCCTTTCCTTTCCCCTCCCCTCCATTCCCTTTCTATCTCCCCTCTACCCCCCATCCCCACAAAACATACAGTACTATAGCTGCTAATTCACATATATATCCCAGGCTCTATTCCCGCGCAAAAAACCACCCAACCCATCTACAGAACGACCTCTCTGTTTCTACAAAACATGCACGCACCTGTTCTGCGCGGATTGTCTGGTCAGGAGTACGGAAAGAGAAAACGAGGTCGCGAGGGCGAGGCTGGACCCTGATGCGTGAGTTCATTGTCTCGATCCCGCCTGTGAAGATAGGTGGAAGTGGAGTGGGCGCGGCTGATGAATATGATGGAGCTAGGACGGAGAGCGAGGAGGATTTTGATGCGTGAGTGAGTCTCTTGCTTCTGGGGGCGGATGGAGGGCTGAATGGGAATAGGACTGTGACTGAAGAGGAAGATGGGGGTACTGAGGAGGAAGAGGAAGAAGATATGGATATGGAGGGTGAGGAGGACGAGAGTAGTGGTCTGCAGACGGCGGATGAGGAGGAGAGTAGCTTTATGGATACGGATGCGGAGAGGGAGGAGATTGAAGATTATACAAGTGCGTTTGAGGAAGAGCAAGAGGAAGAGGGGTACAGGGGTGAGAGGGAAAGGGAGAGGGAGAAGCACAGGCAGAGGCAGAGGGTGTGACGTATGGGGAATACTACGTTAAATTAAATTCAAACGAAGCAGGAAATCGAAAGACAAGTGATGCTTTAAGAATGTCTCAGTCCGAGTGAAGTCAACGATCGCTGCCAATGGAGGATCTATTCCGCGTTAACATTCTGAAGTATACATGAGGGCCTCAACCAACACTCAGTTCTGTTAGCCTTAATTCTTACTTCGAGGTCATCACTCTTTCGTGAGATGTTTTCTCCTGAGTTTATAATTCATCAAACCCATTCTACATTCATATCATGGCAAGCAGGACAAAGCTGTTCCAGTGAGTCTGAACTAGGGGATGAAAATCAGCTCTGAGCTAGGACGGATCGCATAGACGCAACAAGGGCCGTTATCATGTTAAGTTCGTAAAAAACTTCAGAGCTGTTATCCCGAAAGCTATCCCCTACACTTTCCAATGGATACTATGTAGATGAAGTCTACTATTGCCATTAAAGGGGTGTCAAACCGAGAGATAATATCAGGTATTCGGTTGCCTCATCAATTCAAATGGCAATGAATACGCTGCAGATAATATAGGGGAATAATAGAATAGCAAGTCAGCAAGCATCTCCGAGGTATTCCGTACCTCTACTAAGTAACGGGTTGGAAATGGAACAAGGCGTCTCGAGTTTGTGTAATTAAAAGGGAATTCTCTCGCAGTAAATAGTTCTCTACTACGAGGCCGGTATAGATAGGAAGAAATAGGAGCATGGCAACGTCGATTCTGGGGGTCGATCTGGTGTAAACCCACCCTCCTGCTTCACAATGGCGAATCATACGGACACGTAATAATTGTACAGATCATTCATTTTTGTTCCCATGCAGGGACGGTATTGTAATAAAAACCATGTTGCATGACTACGAAATGCAATAGCCCCGGAAAGTAGTATACATACAACATACAAGCATAAAAGTGACCGCAAGCAAAAAGAGCAAACTTTGTATCCGAAAACCATGCTGACTGTCCGCAAACTACTCTGCATATCTTTCCCTCTAACGCCAAAAAGGTTCATTGCCTTAATCACTATCATCAAAGTCGTCTTCGCTCTGCTCGTCCTCAACCAGGGCAGACTCATCCAAATCGTCAACATCCATGTCATCATCGTCGTCGGAGTCGATATTATAAACAGGCTGCTTAGCGGCCTTTGCAGTTGCAACAACGGCAGCGGCTCGCGCAGGGCGACCACGTCCACGGGC
>QGMG01000765.1:0-18697 GCA_007825325.1 Lachnellula cervina | reverse complement strand
TCATTGATCTTTTTAAATTACAACTTAGTACTCTTAATCTCGGTACTTTTAATAACTAATTGACTTTAACTTAATTTGCCCCAAGCTTATACACTTTAGTACTAGCGTCTTATAAAGCTATATTTTACCGAGGTTAAAAGGCGCCCCGGTTTTTAAAGGCGACTTAGATGACTTTTTAGAATTTCCCAAATTAAGCTACAGGGATCGCTTAGTAAGCATAAATAGTCCTAGGTGATATAATATAGTTACTAATAGTGTTATACACCTTATATACTAGTTTGATCCAAATTTGGACTAGTCCCTAGTTTGTTGTAGCTTGTTTTCCTAAGGGAATTCCTTAAGTTTCAATTAAGCGTTTATGCGTTTTAAGCTATAGTTAAGGTTTTTCTAAGTACGTTTTGCCTATAACTAAGCTTTTTACGCTTATTCACTTGAAAACTTAATAAATTAAGTTTATTTAAGTAGTCTGCCCCTGATTGCTAGCCTTTATTGTTATGTAGAATTGTATTGCTTAGAGATTCTACTATTATGTGGGCGAAGCCCACCTATATAGGTGGCCTAGCCACCTAAGGTGGCTAGGGAACTAAGTGGTGGCGGGGAGCAGAGCTCCCACGTGATCCACATCATGTGACTAGTTGACATTCTAACACTCCTACTCAATATAATACGTGATGTGAGAACGTTTATAAGAAAGAGAGAGAAGCTCCTACAGGCTTAGTAAGCTACATTACCAGTAAACCACAGTCGCTAAACCACGTGGGGAAAAGACTAATCTGTGGAAGGTCTAATATGCCGAAGAGTAGCCGAGGAAAGGGGCTAAATAGAAGGAGAGAACAAGAACACCGAAACCAAAGAACTAAACACAGCCAAATAGCATAGAAGTGAGTAGTGGAGTCTGGTAGTACCGTGAAGTGACTTGGTGAACATATAAACAAAAGAGAGACAAAAGTGATGCCCGAGGCAGAATATTTAAAGTATAACAAATGAGTGAAATAGAGCCAAAATGCGATGTAGAACTATAATCTCCCCTTTGGACTATATATATTCCAAGCTCCCATAGCTTCACTTGACTCCTATAGCATTATAGAAGGCCTAGAAGGGGTTACAAGCTAGTGCTTTAGTGAGACTATCGGCTACCATTTTAGAGGTGTAGATGTATTTCAGTTCCATAGTACTATTAGCAAGCTTCTTACGGATAAAGTGATGCTATGTCTTAATATGCTTTGTATAGCTATAAAACACATTATTCTTTGCAAGCGCAATTGCGCCTTAGTTATTACTATAGATAAGAGTAGTACTAAGGCTAGGGTCCTTATCTGTATTAATTTAGTGTAGAAAGCGCTAGAGCTAAATAGCTTCCTTAGTTGCATTAGTTTAGCCGATATATTTAGCCTTATAAGAGGATAGTGAGACCGTGGCTTAGCATTTAGACGACTAGGAGATAGTAGTAGAGCTGAGGTTAAAAATATATTCTAATATTGTTGGTATCACAGGGTGATCACTATTCTCTCATTCGTACGTACTGTGTGGCATCACAATGATTCCTATTGGTGGTTTCATTAATGCATGAGGGGGAGGTTCTAGCTACGCTGTTGAAGCTGGAAGGATATGCCTTCCAGCTTAGTCAGCAATGACTCAGCCTGCATGAGGTCACATGACCATTGCGCGCGGCAGCATTGTCCCCTTATGATAATTGTCCCGACACTGGCAACTTCTCTTTATGCCTTTATAGCATGTAAGGGACAAGTGATGCAATGAAATACAATGACCTCCATACCTACTATTGCCGTTGCAATATAGGTCTCGCTAGTTCTAACGTTGACGTCGCTAAAATAAGTGGTAGCAGCGTTAAGGTCACAAGACATAAGAAATCCCCTAAATTGGACTGATTGCGCTAGCGGCCGCAACTAATAAGAAACTAATAAGAATGGCATTCTTAGATCGCTTAGTTGCGCTGCGCAAAATTGTTGTATCAATATAAGAACGCCTTGTAACAAAAGGTTTTAGCGCGTTAGTTAAGGCCCTTCCTGCTTGTCCCTCTTCACCCATCCCTCCATGCAAATAGTGAGGGCATTTGTATCAAGGAAGGTTTCCAATGCTCGATTCGGGTTCACCTTCATCATCGCATCCGCTAGGTTGTTATTGCCATTGATCCAGCAAATCTTGTAGATCTCGCGATTCTTGTATAATTAGCGTAATCCCATAATATCGATTATAAGGCGTTTCTCTATAGTCGTTCTAAGCTTAATAAGGCATTTGTATAGAGAATACAAATCCGTACAAACGACCATTAGTACTAATAGCAAATGAAGCTATTTTGTAATCATCTTAATAGTGGAGTTAATTGCAATGGCAATATCTACCCCCCTACCATTCCGTAAATCTCTAATGCCAAAACGCTTCTAGTGACGCGTTTGCTCTTAGTCGAGCTCCAATGGATTATATTGCCTCTTATAGTAAATTGGTTATTTTATATAGTCTCATTCGCAATAACAATGATATAACCCAACTAGGAACTTAAATCTTTATTGTTTGCGAATGACCCATTAATAAATACATAGATCTTAATGGCATTTAGGTCTATTGCAATAAAATGCAGTCCCTGATTAAGGTTCTCCATTTGCCATTTAAGGCGCTTGTTTAGCTAAATGCTTTCCTCGATATTAGGTTCTTAGTGTTATGCCGCAACTAATAGATCGAATGCGGCTTCTAGCTAACAGATTGTTGCAATATAGCCTCTACAAGCTCGCTATTAGATATAGATCTTCTTGTAATCGTTATTCTCGGTGTTGATTAATTGGATCTTCTTGCCTTGCTCCTTCTATCTCAAATCGATCTCCTCTCCAGTTTAACTTAGAATGCAACTATTAAAAATTAAAGGCGTTATTGGCATTAGCTTCTCCTTTAGCTTTGCCCTTAGCTTCGCCTTCTTAAGCTTATCGTCCTTAAGCTTTACAAATGCTATATCCGCCAAGATTAATGTATTGTCTGTTTACATTCCGACTATTCCAAATCTCTCGTCTAACTAAGTGATCAGGAAGCAAGGGTCGTACATTAAAGTTATTATCTCAAGATTCTCCTTATAATGCTTATTATATATCACCCACTAATGCGTTCCTGCCTCTACGATGCTATAAAGAGGTTTTAGGATTATTATAATCGTCCCTTCTAGAAACAAGTAATGCAATTCGGGTGGTAACTGCGCATAGATTACGCGCATCAATATCGATTTTAACTGCGGGTAAGCTTAAGTGATATCGCGAAGCTATAGCAAAAACTCTCGCATTATCATTTTCATTATTAATGGCGCTAATGCAATAATTAGTCTCTAACTAATGCGCTAAATAGTTAGTAATTGCATTAAGATAAATTCCTTTCCTGTATTGCTATGCCCCGCGATAACCATTCTAGTTTTCTTGTATAGCGCATTAGTCGCCTTTCCCTTGACTTTATAAACAAATCTTGACTTGAATATCCTTGTATTCCTATGCTTCTCTTTATTATATTAGACCATTTCGATTACTCCTTCTTTATACAAGCCATTAAATTCCTTCTAATCTAATTCTTCGAATGGCTTCCCTAGCGTTATAATCTTTCCTTCCGCTCTTAGCTTGTATGCTAGCTCCATATCCGACTTCTCCTTATGCGTTATAAATGCTATAGTAATGTTGCCATTGTCTTTAACCGTAGCAATGAAAATATTATTAAAATCCTTGTCCTAAGGTGGGAGAGGCCATTGCTTCTTCTTATTAAGCAATCCCTTAGGTCTTCCTCTACCTCTCTTTGGATTCTAATTTCCTAGTCCTTCTAACAATGCTATTATGGCCTTCTCTCCGCTATTATTATCTTGGTTGCTTTCGTCCAATTCTGGAGGAGGGAGGGTCTCCAAGTTCTTATCGATTAGGTATAGTCTAATGCTAGTGGATCTAAAGCTCCTCTAGACATCTTGCATTTATATAACGCAATCCTCGCCTTAAAATGCAATTAATTTAAAGGGTCCTTTCTAGCCTCCTACCTTATAATAGACGCGCATATCCAATAGTAATAGTAGTATATATATATCTATTGTATTAGGGCCATTTTGCATTGCAAGGGCGTCTTGTACTTAACGCTTAGCCTTTAGCTTCCAAACCTCTTTTATTGCTCTCTTGATCGCCTCCGCTCTCACTATAATATTTGGCAATGGTGGTAAGCTCTTAACGATTCTAGGATATGCTCTAAATACTAGTAATGTAGGCACAATACCGTCTGGTCCTGCTGTATTGTTTATAGCCTTTTGCGCCATTTATAGGATAACTTCTTATATTGTTATATTGCCTAATTTAGCACTTAAAATTGTAAAAGCTCGTTGTAATAGCGCATGGTAACATTCTACCTTTCCGATGCTATTATACAATTCTACTAGAACTTGCTTAACCTGTACTCCCATCGATTTTGTGTGCTGTCTGAATTTGTCTAATACAAAATTGGTTCCTGCGTTATGAACTACCCATTTAGGGGGTCCTTAATACGCGTCAATCCAGTATAGCCATAATATATCCTATACGCATCTAGCTAATATATTTGCCAAGAAACGCGCTAATCCAAAACTGGTGGATCCATTAATGACCTGAAGCACTGGTTTTCTGTCGAGATACATAACATTAATAATGATCTTGTAGTTAAAAACGTAATTGTCCTTTAGTATAAACTTGAAGCGTCCTAGAGCCTTCTAATTCATCTGATATTAATGGCAGTAATCTATTAATTTCTTGATTGCCGCCGAATCTAGGTTGTAACCTGCTCTACGCAGTACTGCAACTAATTGTTAAATCGAGGGATGCCTAAAATAACAATGGACCTATTGCAATTCAGGTTTTGTTAGGAGGTTCCAAACCGCGTTTTGCTCTAAGTAATTAAGCAGCATCTAAGGGTAATTAAATTTGCAAATAATGGGGACCCTCTTATTGCCTTGAATAAGCACATTTTCGAGGTTATTAAAGTAGATCTTTATATTGTTCATATCCTCTAGAGATAGCAAAAATGGCGTATTAGCTGGAACTATATAAAAAATGACTGGTCCGAATAGTGTAGGCACTTTGATGGTTCCCTTAGACGTTAATGATCCCTTTCCAAATTTAATTGTACGACATCCGACTGTAGTATCGATCTTGATTCTCGGATCGAGCTTATTAAGGGCGAGGTATTAAAGCTCTCCTGCCGTAGAGATCTTCGCAGCGCCAGTATTAGGCATAATGCCCTAAAATACCCCTCTATAGTAACAATCGTCGAATGTAAATATTATTAAATCGTTGCCTATTGGGGGTGCTACTATCAAGAATGCTTTGTCTTTTGTTATAGCATATAATGTAGAATGGTTATTCAGCATTATAACTGTATTAAAATAGTCATTTTCCTTAAAACCGTAAAACCATCTTGTTGTATCCTTGACCTCTTCCATTATTAATTGCTTAAATGCATTTATTCCCTCTTCTAGAACATTCGCGACGCTAATATTATTATCTATATCCATTATACCTCCTTTATATTCTAATAAAAAGCTCTAGAAATGTAGAGGCATATCTTCCTGCATATAATAGCGATTATTTGCTTGTTTGTATTTTGTATACGCCTTCTTTCAGTCTTCTAAAGTATGCTTATTTGACCAGCAGTCTTGCTTATTGCATATGTAGCATTTCTTTTGCTAACAAGAAGCTTTGTTGCAGTTGTTACTATATGATTTGGGTGTTGCATTTCCTCTGTAGTTGCCTTTAAAATTGCTCTAGTTATTTCTGCAATAGCTTCCCTTTCCTCTATATTGGCGATTAATATAGTAATGTTCTAGATTGTTGTCTTGACTACCTTGCTGCTCTATAGTAAATTGTCGAATTGCTAATCTGCTTTGTTCTATAGTGCCTATTGCATTCCTGATTTGGGCGTAAAGTCCTTTAAAGGTTAATGATAGGTTAAATAATGCTATATTGCATTCTAGGACACCTTCGCATACTAATGTTAGATGGCTTGCTAATCTATTAGTTTCCTTAAAGTCCTTAGCTAATGCAAGGTGAAGGTTTTAAAGCTTTTCGACTATTATCTTAAAGCATTCTAGCTTCGAAATTCTAGGGTTTATAGCGATAGTCGTTAAGAGCGTTATAGCCCTCCATTGGTGTAGGTAATGCTATATAACCTCTATAGTTTCAAAATTTATCTATAGGCGTCTAATCAGCTTATTAAAACCAAGTTCTAGATTAGCTAATTGGGTATAGAAATATGCCTCCACTCTACCCTTTAGCATAATAGTAATTGCCTAATCAAAATAATAATATAGTAAACCTACAAGCCAACATAATCTTATAAAGATCTATAGCTTGTAATTCAAGATATTATAATCGTTGCCGCTCCACTTCTTCGAATCCGAATATAACTTTATAAGGTCGATAATAAGCTTTGCAATATTGACTGGTCGAGCTCTATTATTGTAGAGGTTATTATTATAATGCGCATTTAGCAAATTGGGTGATGGCAGGCTGTGTACATAATGCGCCGTACAATTATTGCGCTTATTATAATTAAAGTTCTAATAATTCGGAGCAAATGTCTAAGGGTACTAATATTGCAAAAATGGGGGTTTCAGCGCAACTAGCAGTCCCTTGTTCTCCAATTGCCTCAATTGATGTATCCCCTCTTAGACATCACAATTCGTTATAGCAGCTAGTTCTTCTGCTCTATTAATCCTCTCTTGTTCCTTCCTTAACCTCTTCTTCTCTTTGTTGACCTGTCGAAGCTGCTCTTTGTAATAAGCTTTAAGGTCCAAATGCGTCTCTCCCTCCTTCTTAAGGCTAGAATCGTTAATAACAGCTAACCTATCACGATTCGCCTTATTAACAGCAGGAGGTTTATCCTGATTGGTCGTTCGACAATCCGTTAGTGCTAGAGGCGCTAAAGGAGCTAGAGGAGGTGGTATAATCTTCTCTGTCTCCCTCTATTAATATGCTCTTGCCATATTAGGAAGATAGCTCTTATTACACTCTTTGCCTTTAGCGTTATTTGACGGGTTAATTCCCTATCCTAGAGGGTGCCTTGACGGCGTAGAATTGTTATATTGCATTAAAGGTTCCAGCTGCGAAGAATTGCTTGTAATATATATAATTGTATTATCAAAATCGATCTCTGCTATAAACGGATTAAGGCTAGAATAGAAGAATTTGTTCTTGAATATTTGCTTCTTGAGCTTATCTTCTAGCTATAGTTAAGGTGTTTCCTCTAATAAAACCTAATTCAAATGTCCTAAGATTAGCTTTCCATCCTTAGGAATATAGACGCTATAGCCTTGTAGGAAATCCCTAAATTTTGATACAATCTTGCTATCTCCCTTCTTGAAAATCTTATTATCCCATTTATTAAAATTGACTCGAAATCTCTTCCAAAGCTTCTTATTTGCGTAATCTAATCTCTAGAATTGTATTTGATTAAAGAGAATCCATCCATTGACCATTAGCTTGGTGATCTTATTAGGATAGTCCAGATCAGGTGATTTCTGCTACTAGTTGTGGTCGACCTTATCGGTCCATTTTAAGGGGATTTGCATAATGCGCTTTGTCCGCTTAGGACCCTGTAGGGGCGGCTTTGCTAGTTCCTCCCTAGGCGAGGCTTTGCTAGTTGCCCTATTGGCTGCTCTAGAGGTCTTGATATAGCGATCTCGAAAGCTTTTATAGTGGATTTTACCAATTCGAAGTAAATATAGGGTTGTCGATTTTTTGATGTTATTGCTTGCATATTATTAAAAGAAGCAGCACTTAGTTAAGAGGTGTAAAGGCGTTTTTGTTATCTCCTACTATCTCCTTGTAATGGAGGCTGGGGCTTTGTAAATGCGCTATTGTTCTGCGTAATTTAATGCTATTCAGGTCGTCCCTTATATTAGGACTATTTAAATTAAAGACCTGACAGCTATTTAAGTTATCCCTTGTATTGGGACCGTTAGAATCACTGTCTTCCTCTTTAGCATAGGGTATAATTCTCGTTATCCCTTATAATAGGACCGTTAGGATTGTATAGACACTCTTGCCTTGTATTGGCAAATTTGTCCTTCTTGCTGCCTCTTCTTAACACCTAGCTTCTCTGTGGCTCTTTCCCGTGAAAGTAACCACTAATTAGTGTTAGTATCACAGGGTGATCACTATTCTCTTATTTGTACGTACTGTGTGGCATCATAATAATTCCTATTGGTGGTTTTATTAATGCATAAGGGGGAGGTTCTAGCTACGCTGTTAAAGCTGGAAGGATATGCCTTCCAGCTTAGTCAGCAATGACTCAGCCTGCATGAGGTCACATGACCATTGCGCGCGGCAGCATCGTCCCCTTATGATAATTGTCCCGACAAATATAGAGCGGCAAGTATTATAATTGCCTGTATAGTTAGAGTTAGTGTAGCCTGTAAGAGGACTAAGGGTACTACAAAACACTAAACTAAGGGATGTAGTGCCTTTCAAATACTAGAAGATCTTCTTAACGAGCCCTATATAACTTTTATTCGAGTTTGCAGAGAACTATAAGATCACTAAGATAGTATAGGCAATATCGGGTCGGGTGCTAAGCATAGCGTATATAAGAGAACCAACTACGGACTAATATTTGTGATAAAAGGCAGCTAGAGAGATATAGTCCTTTATAGAAGGTAGTAGGTGAGTATATATATCTATAGGGATATTTACCGCATTGCAATCACTTATATTATAGTCCTTAAGGATCTTATTAATGTATGCTTCCTAATATAGCTAAAGGATACAGCAGGGGCAGTCGCAAATAACTTCTATACTAAGTTAAAAATGGTACAGCCCGAGATTAGTTATTTTAAAGCGGTTAGATAGGGCGTCTTTAAGGGCCTAGATGTCTAGTTTAGATTCCCTAGCAATAAGAAGGTTATTAATATAAATGGCAATAATAATACTATTCTTAGTAAACACAGACGCGTTAGTATTAAGGGGGTAGAAACCAATACTTGAAAGGAAGGTAGTAAGAGTATTATACTATATATAAGGGGACTATTTCAAGCTATAAAGCGCCTTTTTCAGCTTAGCAGTTATAGTGCTAGTGACCCTATAGCTAGTAGGCAGCTTAATCTATACCTCTTCTTCGATATTACTATAGAGAAATACGGTCTTAATATCCATTTGTTCGATTTCCCAATTATATGCGGCTATAAGAGCAAAAATAGCCTTGTATAATATAGGCTTAACCACTAAGGCAAATGTTTTATAAAAGTTAAGGCCCTTATATTGTTTAAAACTGCAAACTATCTACTAAGCTTTGTAGCGGAGGATTGTTGAAGGGTTACTTTCGTATAGAGTGAAGTGGGTTATATATAGTGAGTTATAAGTGAGAAAGGGACTAAAGTGAGTTGGTAAGTTGCTTGATTGATTGATTCTTTCCTTGGGGGAAAGCTCTCTATATATATAGTGGTGCTTTAGCTAGTTGGCTTTGCATGTGATTGCTTATTAGCTGATCACTTTTAACACTCCCGCTTAAAGTCAACCGGAGGAAACTAGAGGAAGCTAGAACCTTATATAAAAACAGAAGTATAAACGAAACTAAGTAAGGACAAAACCGTTCTAAGTACACACTAGAAGCTAGACAAAACTAGGTCTTTAGCAAATATAGAAGAAGAGAAAACTCCTGCTAACTAATAACCCAAGAAAGAATAAGCATAAATAATAAAAACAACGCTAACCGCCCTAGAAATTGCTAACCGCCCTAAAAACCTGGCAGCCTCTTTTGGGCCTTGCCTTTACCCTTTCCCTTGCCTTTTAGCTGTTTAACAGGTCTGGGTGGAAGAGATATTAACTTGTGACCTCTAACCTCCTCCTCTAGGGCTTGTGCAAATGGCGTACTAGGCTATAGTAGAGAACTAGCACGGGAAGCAATCGGCGTTAGCATTACTAATGCTAAGATAGGGTCTAGGACCTCTATAGTGTCTATTTGTGGCATGGTCGCATCCAATTGGTTAACAAGTTGTGCTAACGCTTCCTAGTCCATTTCTATAGCCTCATTGACCTCTTATATCTCCTTAGCCTTAGCCTTATATATTTCCTTAATCTTAAAGTGCCTATTGGCGGTGTAGGTTATTAGATCCGCCGCAGGTGTATAGGAATTGTATAGCCTGCTAGGCTGTTAAGAGATAGAAGCGTCTAGGGACGCCAAACAAGAAGGAGTATAAATGGACTTGGCTAATAACTAAGATTGTAAGGAGAGGGGGGTTATAACTAGTAATGCAGTCCGCAAATATAACTGAGAGCGTAGGGCTTTATAGCTAGTAGGTTCGGCATGTCTATTGACTAGTCTAGTAGAGGCAGGTTTATAGCCCGTTTAAGAAGAATCAATTCGAATCTAGCCGCTATTAGTAAGGTTGCCCTTAGTAGCAGGCTAGCTTCTCTAGTTGTCCAAGTGACTAATAAGCCACTTAGCGTATATTTGTAGGCATGCACCTTTCAGGTTTCCCTCTATAGGACTATTAATCTAGATTTGTAAGACATTTATCCCTTAGTCTTTTATAATAAACTTAATAAGTTTTTATTATATACTAAGCAAATCCCAAAGTTGGATGTTCTATCTAAGGTCTATAGCATTAGGGTTAAAGATTAATAGATAGTATTTGCTACTAGGCAGTTTTTTAAGGTGCGCTACCTAAGCATAGAATAGAATATCCTACCAATTTGTCTTTACTACCTAGTTTACTAATTTAGTAATAAAGAAGCTAATACGTACAGATTGCTAGACTAGTTTCTTCTTAAACTATTCTTTAAAGATCTGCTAGTCTCTAAACATATTAGGGGTTTTCTTCTAATATATATGCTCTATGCTATTAGAAAATGCAATAGGCTTTATATATAATAGCTAGGGTGTCTTTCTTCCCTCTTAGAAGAGACGCAAAACATTATTAGGTTGGTTATTACTACCTGAGTAATGCTCTAGGCTAGCGCGTATAAACTAGAGATGTTACTAGATATTGCAGTAAGAGGAGGCATTATTTAGATTTGCTAGGTTTAGCATAAAGGGATTTATAGGATCTATATAGAATTCATCCTCTAAATTCTAGTCTTTTAGCTCCTTTTAGCTATAAAGAGGGAATTGGCAGTCATTAATATGTTTAGGCATAGTGTATATTTAAGATAGTGCATATTAAGAAATGGTAAGAAGTTTTATTAGAAGAGGATAATAGAGAGTTTTAGGGCGGGAGGCGCTATTTATATATAGGTGCATAGTCTAAGTTATCTAACCTATTGCTTAATTATAAGATAGTAGTTAGTAGGGCGGCCTGTGCAGAGTAACTGCGATTGCAATAGTATAGGCCTAAGCGTCCTAATTAGATAGAGACTTTATACCCGTATATTTTTACGAATCTATAGTTAAAAGACCTAAGAATTAGTAATGGCATTATTTGTAATACAAATTATTATATGCTATCTTTAAAAAGTATATCGAATTATTATATCTAGAGGGGGAAGGTTTTTTGTTGGAGATTATATAATTTTCTTAATACTAATAGCTGCGCAGTAAAATTTAAACTTATCTCTAGGCAGTGGTTTTATAAGGCTATCTACAACCTAATTAGCGGTAGGAATATATTATAGAATAATATAATTGCCTACTACTACTTCTTGGACCTATTTCTCTTTTATATTAATATGCTTTATCCTTGCATAGAATTAGGTCTCCTTTGTAAGGGCAATTGCGCCTTAGTTATTGCAATAAATAACTACTACCACCTCTAGGTTGTGTATAATCTATAAGAGGAATTTTTTAAGCTAGATAGCTTCTTTTGCTGCTTTAGTTTAGGCACCAAGTTTAGATTTGTAAGAGGAAAGCAAAGTGTAAGATTATTATTTTAATAACTAGCTAATAGCTCTACTACTAATATTAAAAATAAAACCGCTAGTTAACCTTCTTATATCCTTATAACTAGCCTAATTTGTATCCAAGTACCTAGTAAGCGACTTGAGATCTCCCCGAAATGTAAGTTTATAGTTAAGGGTGCCTTGTAAGTACTGTAGAATACATTTAGTAGTAGTAATATAAGCAGGCATAGGGTTTATAGCAAACCGACTAACTATTAAGATAGCAAATGCAATATCCGAGCAAGTACTAAGTATAGCATATATTAGGGAACTAATTATTTGCTAGTATTCCTTAATATTATAAGCTAATACCTAGTGTGTCGGATCTGCTATAAGGTTTGCGCTAGCCGTGTCTATAGGCATAATAGTAGGTTTATAATTAGTTATACTAAAATTGTAAAGGACCTTTAAGAGGTAGGCTTTCTAGCTAAGGCGTAATACGCGGTTCACTTAGTCGCGAGTGACTATTATTCTAAGATAGTATCCCACTAGTCCTAGATTGCTTATTTGGAAACGAATATTAAGAGCGGCTTTAATAGTATTAATCTCTAATTAGTCCTATCCACTAATAAGAAGGTCATTAATATAGACGGCAATAATAACTCCCTTTTTGTAAAAGATACTTGCATTAGTGTTAAGGGCTTTAAAACCTATACTTTTAAGGAATATAGCTAGCGTTTAATACTAGACTCTTAGGGCCTATTTAAGACTATAGAGAGTATAATTTAGCTTGTATACCTAAGTAGAACTATTATTAAGGCCTGTTAGTTATTCTATATATACTATCCCTTCTATAGCACTATAGAGAAAAGCCGTTTTAATATCCATCTAGTCGATTTCCTAGTCTAGGGCTGCTGCTACCGCAAAAATTAGATAGTAGCTTATTAGTTTAACTACTATAATAAAAGTCTTAGTGTAGTTAATTCCCTCTTTCTACTAGTCTTTACAGATAACCTACTAGGCCTTATATCGAATAATGCTGCCCTAGGGTCCCCATTTATATTTATAGACCTATTAGCCTGGAAGTACCTACTAGTAAGCTAGTCGGTCTATAAGATCCCAAGTTTTATTATCTAGAAGAGACTAGTGTTTATCTTTTATAGCCTTGGTCTATTTATTGCGGTTAGTATCTACTATTACTTGCTTGTAGTGCTTTAGCTTAAAAGGCTTAGTCGGATTTGCTTTGGATAGGGTATATTTTACTATAAGATATAAGAGGGAATTTAGTTTTT
This sequence comes from Lachnellula cervina, assembly GCA_007825325.1. NCBI lineage: Eukaryota > Fungi > Ascomycota > Leotiomycetes > Helotiales > Lachnaceae > Lachnellula > Lachnellula cervina. The sequence continues at coordinate 5,595 of QGMG01000765.1, read as the reverse complement.
TATTAGCCTTATTTATAACTGTGATATTCTCTTTTAATAGGAGGGCTATAAGAGCAATTAGATCTAGTGAATTAGGATTGGGATAGCAAAGCTTAGAATGTGATAGAGGCATAGTCTTTCCCACTAGTGTATAAGGGGTAGAGGGTCTTAGTGTTTCTTTGCAAGGAGATAGGGGGCAAGGAGATTATCTATAGAGATGTTCCCAGCTTAGATAGATCTATAGTCTAGGGTTTATTACCACTTCTAGAGCTGGTTTTAGTGGTTTAGTATACTAGACATTCTAGAGGGATAGGCTAGATACACTTAATAGCTCCTTCTTACTATCGTTAAAGATTTTAGTAATATAAGGTATTTTAGAGGGCGCATATTTAAGAGGTTCTATAGCCGGCCGTTTTGTAGCTACTAGTGCTAGTGCCTATATTTAATTAGAATGTGTTTCTTAGTTAAACTTTAGAGGTTCAAATGTCTTGTTCTTAATAGAGGAGGGTCGTTTCTTAATAATATAAATGCTATAGGCCTTTCAAATGCGATTGTCGTCTATAAGTACGCAGTAAATGTGATCCCCTTTATACCTAATAAGTCTTCCTTTAGTGATCTGGTCCCTTCTTAGCTTGGTCTTAATTTGTTTGCCGTTAATAAACTATACTAGAGACCTAATAATCTTAAGATAGTAAACAAAAGGCTTATACAGGTTAATAGCCTCAAATAGGGTTTTATTAATTGCATTATAGGGATAACGCATATAGAGGTATACTGCTATCTAGAGGAGTTCTAGCCACTATTTTTTATTAAATTTAGAGCTCTTTAAAAGAGTCTTAATAATAGTCTAGAGGGTTTTTCTAATCCTTTTAGTAGCGCCGTTCATTTGCGGGTTATAGGGCACTAATAGTTTAAAGTGTACTCCTATTTCCGCTAGATGTAGTTAAAAAGCCTTAGAGATAAATTTACTACTATTATCTGTTTATAACTGTATAATCTATCTGCGGCGAGAGGCCTAAAAGATCTTAAATTTAGTAAGGGCTTCTAATTTGGCTTGCATAGCATAGACTTCTATCTCTTTTATCTTGTTGTAATAAAAATGTATAAAGTGTAGTAAGCTATTATAGCCTAGCCTTAATAGGCTAATAGTGTCTATATAAATAAGCTTATCCGAGTACCGTCCTAGGTTAATATATCCCTTATATAGTGCTTTAGTTATTCTTCCTTTAAGGTATACTTTGCAGGTGTATAGTATAGGTGGAACCTTAAGATCTATTCCTTTAGCTATATTCTATAGTTTCACTAAGTTGTCTTCCTCTAGATGTCCAAGTCTTTTATGCTACACTGCGTATATCTCTTTTATAGCAAATGCAGTAAGGGCCTAATATTACATTTATTATTGCCTAGATTCTAGAGCATTAAAAGGTTTTTAAATTTGTGCTATATAAGCCTATTATTATTAGTAGAGATCCCACATCTAGTTATTATAGCCGGGATAATTAATATAAGCTTTAAGTTATATAGTATTAATATCTAGGTAGAAGAGATCCTAATAGATCAATACAGTAAAGGTAGCTAGTATCTTTCCTTTAATAGTAAGAGTAGCACCGCTATCTTTAAGGTGAACGCCCATTTTGCTCTATATAAAGCTAAGGCAAGATAAAAGATTTGCGCTAAGCTCGGGATAGTAAATTACATTATAAATTCAAAGCTATCCTACTAACTTATTTGTTTGGTGGACTAGTAGGGAGATAGTGCCTTTACCTTATAGTTTAAGCGTAGTTCTCCTAATACTAGTTATAGTATTAATTTCTCCTAGATTAAGAGGTTTAAGGGATTCAAAGAACTCTTGCTTATAGAATATATATTAGATGCATCCGCTATTAAGAATAAACGCATTTGTGAGAGATATAGGTGTCTAGTTTATTAGGGCTAACTTTATATCGTTTAAAATAGCTAGTAACTCTAAACTGCTAAGGAATGCCTATTAGGTTGGCTTGCACTAGTCTAATTTAGGAATAAGAGAGAGATATTAGTATAGCGTATAGAAAAGAAATTCTAGTAGCTATTAAAGTAAGGTAGACTATAGGTCCCAAAGCATAAAAAGAAGATAGAGAACAATTAGAATAATGTTTAAAAGGATAATAAGGGCAAGAGAATAGGTAGCAGAGATTTGTATATAGAGCCTCTCTTATAGCTGCTCGAGTTATTATCTAGTTTGCAGATTAGTAGCTAGTTTTAGGCAGGGAAGTCTATATTTACTAGTAAGTCTTATCTATAGGCTAGACGATCTAAGCTTTTATAGTTGCTATTTATCGATCTTAAAGGCGGGTTTAAAGGAGGCACATCCGCAAATTGCAAGCATACTATAAGAGGTCTCCTCCTATCTATAGACGGGAGTTGAATTTGAATTCGTTTTTAGGCCGATAATCTTTTTCTTTTAGTCCTCCCTTTTTAGTTGCAGGCGTTTTTCGAGAGCTGGTTTAAGATATAAGTGTTTCACTACGCATTTATTTTCTAAGTGAAATGGCTTTCTATAGTGTTTATAGGTTGGTTCTCCCAAATTCTTATTATTATTTTTGGAGGGGCGAGAGGTAGAGCTATAAGAGCTTAAACTATAAGAATTTAAGTTTAACCTGTAAGAATAGAGTGCCTAAGCTAGTTGCTGCATTAGTGACTCCTCCTTCCAAACTGCTTATATAAGGTCCTTAAGGGCTATCCGGGATTTAATCTTATCTATATAGTTATTTCCTAAGACCTAATTTGATTTGAAATTATTATATAAGAATAGGAGGTTATTTAGGTATATGCCTACCATTTATAGCGCGGAGAGATATGCTAAGTTGTCTAAGAGAGATAGCTTATTATTAAGTCGGGCAAACTTGTTATTATATTTAGTAATACTTATTACATTTTCAAGTCGAAGATTAAGAAGTTCACCCTAGAGTTTATAGAAGTTAGCTACGCCTTAAGGTTTAAAGCGTTTCTTAAGTTTACTAAATAAGAGTTTAAGGTTATTCTCCTCTACCTTATTAAATATAACCTTGCCCTTTTTGGCTATGAACGTTTAGGCTACTAGAAAGACTTTTCCTTCTAAGGTGCTATATCCCTATATTTGCAGTTCCTTTCATTTATCCTTACAAATTTGCAGGGCTACTAAGGTCTTACTACCTATCCGCTCTCCTAGTTGGACGAGTGTTCTATTAATAATCTTTCGGTAGAGATAGCTCTTATTAATAAGAGCATTAATAATTCTCTATTCCTAGACAATCTAGTTGGACTTGCTAAGGTCCAGTATAGTGGCAAGAGCTAAGGAGGCATAAGATTTAATCTCTAAAGCTATTACTAAATTTGGTTAGATGTAAAGAAGATATAAACTTTCTGCCTATAGATTAGAGTGCCTTCTTAGTATTATTTATAGATATTAACCGCGTCTTTGTCTAAGTTGTTTTCTCGGTAGTAATTATAAGGAGAGTTATTAATGCAAAAGCTAAAGAGAGAGATAGAGGATAGTTCTAATAGGCCTAACAATTTATCTAAGAGGTAGGGTAAAAGGTCTCTAGCAAGCTCTCTAGGGTTAGAGGAGGAATTAGATAAGCCTAATAATAGTTAGTATTTGGTCTCGGATTTCTATCCTATATCTAAATCAAAAGAGGTAATAGGGGTATAAATAAGAGCTTCTATATATTATAAGAAGAGGTCTAGTCTAAAGAGAAGGGCTTTCTAGTGCTAATAAGAAGTCTTGCAAGTTTTAGTATTCTATAGTGTATAGGTTTTATTATTAGGAAACCGCCTCTTTAGTACTTCCTATAGTTCTTATAAAGATAGCTTATTAACTATACTTTGCTCCTCCTTATCTATACTCTCCACTAGGCTTGTATTATCTATAGTCTACAATATAATTAGCGGTGTTATAAGTGAGAAACTTAATAGCTAGTAAGGGATTAGAGCAAGGAGGTTAAATTTTCTCCCGGGTCTATAGTCTATAGGCTATTAGTGCGTTTTGCTAAGACACTAGCATCAGGCTAAATCTTTGCAATATAAGACTTGTAACTATTTATAAGCTTTTTGGAGGTTGGGAAATAAGGTTTTTAAGTCAAGTTCCTAAATTGCTATAAAAGGGGTTTATATATCCCTTTTCTTAGTAATTGTAGGGTGATCTTGCTTGCGCTTAAGCTAAGAAACTAGTAATAACCGTTCCGTTTTCGTGTTTTTGTCTAATACTATTACTAATAGATCTAGAAGTAAAACACGCTTAGGAAAGCGTTAGTGATGCCGAGATTGTGATTGGTTATCAATTTAGCTTCTTGCCCAAGGTGAGTCCCTATACGAAGTGACTATAGTTAGAAGATATCCCTTTATAGAGTTTTGGTTGGGTGACTTAGCTCTAGAAGTCGCTGGGCTCATAACCTGTTAAAGGGTTACTTTCGTATAGGGTGAAGTGGGTCACATGTAGTGAGTTATAAGTGAGAAAGGGACCAAAGTGAGTTGGTAAGTTGCTTGATTGATTGATTCTTTCCTTGGGGGAAAGCTCTCTATATATATAGTGGTGCTTCAGCTAGTTGGCTTTGCACGTGATCGCTTATCAGCTGATCACTTTCAACAAGGATCTCCCCTATAGCACTATATTTTACCTTAAAGACCCACTTTCCTAATAGGGCGGAACGTCTGCGGGGTATAGTTTAGACTTCCTATATATTATTTTCTACTAAAGAACTATATTTATCCTTAATAGCAGCTTTCTAATACTTCTACTACGGACTGTTTATAGCTTATTAGAGTGATTTAGGCTTAAAAGGCTTAGGTGAGTCTATATAATTAAGGAAGGAGAGAAGCAATAGCTTAGAGAAGGAGGAGATGTAGGTAGGAATAAGAAACAAGTTATGCGCATCTAGTTCAGCCTTGTAAGGGACTATAGCTATACTATAGTGAAGAGGGTTAGGTGATAACAATTCGGGTTGTAAATTAGGGTGATAGGAAAGGTTAATACAATTAATATTAGTATCTTAAAATATATAATCGTCCTATTTAGGCGTCTTAGAGCAGTATGCTCTTAGTGTAGGAAGTATCTCAAAACTATCACTTTCAGGTTTCTTATCTTCTATTATAGGACGGACGTATTTGAGCATAAGGTGCTCTTTATTATTAGGTTCCGAGGTATACACAAGGCATTCTTCGTCTAAAGCATTATAGATATTATTGTTTTTAGCGTAGCTAATACTATGCATATCCCTTAGATGGGGATTGTGTGAAATTTGGAGGAACGGCAGGTAGGTGATAGGCGAAGTCACGTGAGAGACGAGTAATATATATGCAATAACAATGAATTGAATGCTTAGCTAGAAAGGTCCTCTAACGAGTGAATCGGACCTCTATTATATACAAAAGAGCGCTATTCTAGCTGCTTCTATGAGTGAGTCATAGTATATGTCACATGCTTGATTTGTAAGCTTATATGTCATATATCCCTTATACTAGAAGCTAGTAGAATGCGTAGAATATAGTAGAAGTTATGCGAAGTGCATAGCCACCCGGAAAGTACGGCAACCTACATCATAATCGTACGGTGGCCGGAAAGTACGGCAACCTACGTTATAATTGTACGGTGGCCGGAAA
>QGMG01000764.1:0-18731 GCA_007825325.1 Lachnellula cervina | reverse complement strand
ACCACTCCTTGACTTTCCCTTTCAGCCCCGTTAGCGCCTGCTCGTCCCCGATGAAAGGACTCATCTCCATCGCCATCAACCTCGACGTCTCAAACTCTGCTGCTTTGGCAGTCGCATCCAGCCGATCCATCTGCTGCCTCAGCGCCACTTCCGGATTCGCGGTGGCCACTGCGCTTGGCCCCTCCAGTAAAGGACCGATCTGAGAGAATGCTATGTAGAGCGTGACGCTCATTTTCTTGCAGAGTGCGATGAGTTGGAAAGGGAGGTAGGGCGGGTGAGACGTGAATGTTGTTAAGAGGGGGTTTATGAGTTTCGCTGCCACAGCTGGGAAATACGGGCGTGTAACGGCGTGGATTTCGAAGACGCAGAGGCAGATGACTGTCAACCAGCGCCAGTATTTGCCCCAGTCTAGATAACCAAGCAGGCCTAATATGTACATGGCGAGAGCGGCAACGCCGTAGTAGGGGATGATGCTTTGTAGGCCATGCAGCACATAATCGTGTGTGCTGGAGCAACGCTGCCAGGACAGCATGTCAGGACCGAAGCGTTCGTATGCGAAGCGTTTTGCGGGGCTGAGAAGGGTGTCTTGTGCGAGTTTTAGGTGGACAAAGTAGCCTTCTGAGGAGGAAGAGGATCCGGAGACTTTGTCGGGGTGGTAAATTGCTGCTAGTCGTCTGAAGCGGGATTTTATGTCGCGCTCGGTGGAGGTGTGTGTGATGCCTAGGTCTTGGTAAAAGTCGGAGGCTCGTCGAATGTCCCAATCTGCTTCGTATATTGTGTAGAGGAGGTAGGCGGATACTACGATGATGTGGATGCGCCGGCGGTGGAGTATGAATTTGGGAGACCCGGGTTGTGGTTTGGGCTCACCAGCTCGAATCACTATTCCGTAGAAGATGGACTGGACCCATCCTGTTACCAGCTGTAGAATTTCATCAGTTTTGAATCCTATGTATACAAAGAGGTGATACGTACATTTGGTAGAAAAGTCCAGCCAGCTAGAGAGAGTAAATTGGCAGACATAGTAAAAGCTGTCTCAAGCTGCGAAGATTGAGGCAAGGAGTTTCATACAGCAAAGAAGCAAAGGAAGGTGAAGGAAAAAGGAATGTGTCTCCCAACGAACATCCAAAGTACATATACAGTAAATCTATGCCGCGAAGGAGGCGCCAACCTCGAGGACAGATAACATGCAGGCGGGCGCTAGCGGCTATCGCCCCACCTTTGTGCATGCAATAACTTTTTTTGATTTAACTTCAACCTCAAGAAATAGTTTCCCTAGAAATATATTCAAAGCAATGTCAATTGCAACACCAACCTCCGTCATGGGTTCCGCGAAGCACAAATCAAAGTCGGAAAAGAAACACAAATCAACCACACACGGCGAAAAGAAGCGGAAACGCGACCACAAAGAAGACGGCGGGCATAAATCGAAATCGAAGAAACATAAAAGCGACAAACCGACTACAGCTTCCATCCTAGAAGTACCCGAGAATGTCTCCCCGTTCCACATGCAAACCTCCAGTCTCTTCCTTCCACTCGCGCCCGTATCCCAGAAAACCCCTCTCGAAGGCCTTTGCGCCGAACATCTCTCGCCCTTAATCCTCACCTACTACCCCCCTCTCGCCGGCGTGCTGCTCTCCTACCACAACGTGCGCCTGTCAGAGAAGCCGTTTGGCAATGATGGCGAGGAAGATGTCTTGCTGCAGAATATCGACGAGTATGCTGTGTCCTGGGCATGGGTCACTGCTGAATTCTTGCTATTTAAACCGGAGAAAGGGGCCTGGTTGGAGGGGTATGTGAATTTGTCAAATGAGGGGCATCTAGGAATAGTATGTTGGAATCTCTTCAATGCGAGTATTGAGCGGAAACGGCTGCCAAGTGATTGGAAGTGGGTAGGAGTGCAGGAGAGGGAAGAGGGGATGGGGAAGAGGAAGTCTATGCGGAGGAAGGGGCGGGGCATTATGTTGATGGGGAAGGGAAGAAGGTGGAAGACATGGTCAAATTCAGAGTGCGGGAAATTGAGTCGAGTCACGACCGCGAGAGGGGGTTTCTGAGTATCGAGGGGACTATGTTGAGTGAGGATGCTGAGCACGAGATGGTGGAGAGCGAGAGTGGTTTAGTTGCAAATAGAGATCATGCAGGAAGACGGCTTGGTGGCTCAAAGGCATTAGGAGCCACGAGTTTAGCCGTTCCAGTTGAAGAGGATATGATGGACTCGAAGGACTCGAAAAAGCATCGGCAAAGATATTGAGCTTAATGATCTAATGAAAAGACTGGAACAAACCCGTTCTCCAATAACCAAAGCAGTTCTGTAAGTCTTCTAAAACCTTGACATCTTCAAACCTTTTAACTTTTTTGTATCACGTGAAATGGCGAAAGTAGCGGGAAGTCGAGGTTTTGCTTCGTAATCGCATCCTTTCTTTCTTTATAAAATTCAAAAGAAAGAGTGAAGTCTATTACGGCTTTCGAAATGGTAAAAGATGCCCAACTTGTTGACAACAGTATCAAACTCCCCACTTACAAGTCGTAGGTGCACGCCGAAGCCTCAAACTTCGCCTCAGACGTAACGAAAGAGGACGCATATAAGCAAGTCCTCTCTCAAGCCACCGCCCTTCTCGACGGACAAAGAAACTGGGTACTGTACCCCCCATTTCCTCTTTAAGCAAAGCCCCACTCTTCCTGTTCGCCTTCACTCAAACAATCCACTAACATACTTCAGGTCTGGTAAATTGCTTTCCCACCATTCATTAATCACGTGCCCGACCCCCCTTTCCCCGACCGCTTCCCGACTCCATGATTAGGTAACTGACACAGCACAGTAACCTGGCAAATACGTCCTCCCTCCTCTGGCACGCTTATAAATCCCTGCCTACGCCTTCGGCATCCGTAAACTGGGCTGGCTTCTACGTGCTCGATAAGAGCCGTGCGAGTCAATTGATCCTCGGTCCTTTTCAGGGGAAGGTGGCTTGTCAAACGATTGCGTTTGGGAAGGGTGTCTGTGGAGCTGCGGCGAGCAAGAGAGAGACGCTGTGAGTATATGGTTTTGTTTTTTTGTTTGTGATCTATGCTATATATTTTTGTTTTGAAAATGAGTTGTGCAGGTGGTGGTGGTAATGGTGGAACTAGACACTGACTACTAAACCAGGTTGATTCATGATGTAAAGGCATTCCCGGGACATATAGCGTGTGATGGGGATAGCAAGAGCGAGATTGTGGTGCCGATAGTTGTGGGAGGGCAGACGGTGGCGATTATTGATGTTGATTGTGCCGAGGTGGAGGGGTTTGACGAAGTGGATAGGAGGGCCTTGGAGGAGTTGGCAAGGTTGTTGGAGGGGGCTTGTGATTGGTGAAAGAAAAAGACGAAGTTGGTGGACCTCACAACTACCTACAGATTTTGGAATACAGGAATCAAGATCAGTGATTAGACGCAGTGTAAACACGCGATTGAAACAGCTGTAGTTTCTACAAGTTCCGCCCAGCTTCCGCCCATCCTATCCAAACAAGCTTCTTGTGCTGACAGCTAGTTGAAGCAATCTCACCGATGGCTAGCCAGTTTGTGCTGCCTTGTTGATTGGCCTCTGCAATACTGTTTCTCGGTTTTTAATGGCCCCTCGGCTTTATCGCTATTGGAGAACAGGCCAATCCACTTTCTTTCGTAGATGTCTCGGAAGACTCAAGGTTCGAGAAGAGACAATCGCCCGGAGATCAATTCTAAGTCTGACTTGAGAGTTCCCAAATCCACTGGCAAGTCCATTGCGTAGTCAATCACGACCCCTTCAACTACCGCCTGCGTTGCCTTTTCTTCTCTAGTGCAGCAATATGCTGCTATCAAACACAGAGTAATGTAATTGGCACCAAGAGGGCGGTATACCGCAGCTTGGTCGGCGAGCTCAAGAACGTCTTCGGTGAAACTCATGGACTGGATCTTCAAGTCCGTGTTGTTGGGCTCAAGCGCCTTGAGAATACAGTTGAAGACCATGCAGAAGCCAAGGCAAAACCCATACACACGTTGATGGTAAGCATGGGCTTTCCTGATCGAAAGGGTAGGCATTGAGTTACTAGCCGTTGGCGAAATGACAGCTGGCGAGTTGGCATCGGCTATGAGTTCCTGGATAGATCGATAAAGATTGTGCAGTTCGCTCAGCATCTCCGTCAATATAAGATAGTGATGGTTCACCTCTGTTACCATTGCTTCCAAGTCGATTTGTTCTTTCAGCGCAGATCTACCGCGCAGTATAATATCTGGAAGTTTTGCTAAGCTTCGCATTATTAGACCCTCAGAAGTAATCCCATCATATTTGTTTTCCACGAGTCTCCTCCACTCATCGGGAGTGAAACAGATCCTGGAGTTGCAAAGCGCCTCGGCAAGCACTGCTCCGCGCATTGAAAGTAGAATTTTGGACTCGAAGTCATCTTGACCGTCATAATAACCTCGAGCCTTCAGAATCTGCGCCGCTCCTTCACCATGACCGGTTCTGGCCAGCTGACGTGCCTCGCCTCTTCCCAGGAAACTCTGGCAGATGAACAAGATGTTGATCGCACATAGCGTCTCGGCTGATCGGGCTTTGACTGGATCGTCCAAAGATGTTCGGAAGGTTTTGAGGGCGTGTACATACTTGGCTAGTTGTTCAGGAGGAGTCACCCAGGATCGATGTGAGCCTAGATTCGAATGGGCGGTAACAAGAGCTGCGACGGCTGTGTCGAGCGCTTCGTTTGCGCCGAGACGCTTGGGGATGTCCTCGATGAAAGTTCCATAAGTCCAAGTCAAGTGATATCTGATGTCATCAGATGCATTTAATTTCCCAATGAGTGCATTAGTCAAGAGCGTCGTCTCACTGCTCGGCATGCGAATGACGTGCCGTATAGAGCTCTGGTCTGGGGATATTTGCTTGGTCTTCCATGATCTGTAGTCTTCCGTGAACTTGTAACGCCGCTTGCCAGCCCCTACACAGGGGATTTGGAGGCGTGTGCATCTCGAGCATAGCGGTTTGATTTGGTCACACTACAGGTCCGTTAGTCAAAATGTCTTCCTGGGTGATTGACATTCTAATTGCCTTTTTCTTCTGCTTGCGACAAGCTTCACACCCCCGACCAGAAGGAACACCTGGCATACTGTATGTCTCTTGTGGAGGACTTTTGCTGACAGGTAATCAAAGGCCTTGTAGTTACTGTAAATGGCTCGTACTGTAAACATAAAAAATATCTTGAAGTATCACTCAGCTACAAGTAAGATAAGAACATTTAAATATCTTAGTCCAGGAGACACTACCCTTTTAATATATGTTCTGATTGAAGTGGTACTGGAAGTCGTTGAAAAACAGTGTAGTACAGGGTCGAGAGGGTTTCCTTGGCGCCAAGCGGCAAAGCCACATTCCCGCCGCCTCTCAGCCTCTCAGCCTTTCACTCCTCCTCACCTCTGTGCAATCAACTGGGTGAACCAGGGAGGCTGAGCTCGCTGCCTTGAATACCTTCCTAGGTAGGCATCGATCTCCAAACAAGTGTGCTATGTTAGCTCACGCTGCTCGTCATTCGAAATGCACACATCGACATCGTTCTTTCCCATCTCTTGTTGAGAAGTCATCCACCCAGCTACACAATTCTTAACACGTTTGTTACAGTACACAGTCCAGAAAAACATCCCTCCCCAATAGCATCAAATACACCATGGACTTGAAAGATCAGAACCTCGATGCTGGAGGATCTTCCCAGCAAGCCCACGCCGATGCAGTCGGTGAAGCACAGTCGGATGGTCAAATTCTACATGTTTACTTTGAAGGCTGGAAAATGGACAGCGTTCGGGTCTGTGATACCGACAAGACCTCTGTTCTATACACCGCCAAACTGAAACTCAAGGCACCGTATATGACTCTCCATTCCGCATCGAGTAACGCCAACATAGCCATTGTCAATTTCCATCAATGGTCAACGCGTATCGATGCGACGATTCACGATCAGTCTATCGGCCTCACCGCATCTGGACTTCTCAGGTTGCCGTATTCCTACGAATCCCCTGCTTTCGGTGGTATGAAGATGACATGGAAGCCTCGAAGTAAGCTGGATGAACTCAAACTGGTTCTCCTCGACGATAAGTCGATTCCTGTTGCTAAATTCGACCCTTCGAATTGGAGTACGCACAAGTCTGGCAAGTTTGAGCTTCTAGAGCGGAGCACGAGTAACGCGGGAGTGATGGATGAGGTGGTTTCTACTGGGCTCGCTGTTGTATGGTACAGGACGGTCCAGAGACTGCTGGTTGCAGCTACTTGAGTTTACAAGATAGTCGGCTTGATCAATTGCATGTTTCATCTTTCAAAGTACTCTTATATCGAGGGCGTCTCTATATTCTTCTTTGGCCAGTGGGCCGCTTGCAACCTCGAAGATGGTTTCTTGAGTCCAAGATCACATTAGTTCAACGGCATATCAAGATGGTATGTTGAAGGGTCGTCCCAAAGCAGGCTGAGTAGGCACAGCGAAATTCTAGTCAGGCTTCAATCTAAGCATCAAATCCACCTGATGGTCCTGATCCATATGCAATGTGAATTTGTGCCTCTTACGGAGGTAGTCGCAAGATTTCAGGGGGGTCCAAGAATTCCTATTCGGCAGTGGCAATCATTTCCCGATCAAGTTCTATGCGGCGCTCGTTGGGCTGACTGTCAGCAGTCGCAGTACAATCAGTCTGAGTCTTTCGGCATTTTGTGCTTCAGTCCTCCACGGCACGGCTTGAGCTGAAGTCGTCAATCTTGTGTTACTGTGTTACATGATTCGTTGATAGGCACTGGAAACGAGGCTAACCGTATCGAGTCATATGCGGCGCTCCGAATAGCACCGCACCCCCAGCTCAGCCCTGCAGAGCTTACTCCGTACAATATCTACAAACTCAAAGATGTCTTGCCTTGTTCAAATCTTGCTGGATTCTATTCGTATAACTGGCCTCGGATCGGAAGATGCCTGAAACTAGCAAACGGGCTGAGTAGTGGCAGCGGCTTCCTCTTGACAGAGACAATGATTTAAGACCGTCAAATATCCTGTTCATTTTCTGAATATTCTACAACAAGTTTCAACACATTGCTTTATTTCAAGAACAAACTTATATTTTGTTAATTGCTCGCTTCCTCACCTCAAAATGCCAGATAATTCAACATCACCCCTTCGAGCTCTCACCCCCTATCAACCTAACAAAGTACTTCCAATCGTCTTCGCTGTTCTCATTGCTTTGTCGCTCTCAATCCATACATTTCAAAACTTGTTAGTTACTAAAACCCACACGGCCCATAACATCTCATATTGACTAAAGATCCACAGCCGCTACCGTTTTTGGCGTATCACGTTCTTTCTGTTCAATGCCAACATAGTATTCATGACCGGGTGGATTTTACGCGCGGTCTTCTCTCATACGCCTCTCAACCTACCACTATACATTGGCCAAACGATTCTCATATACGCTGGCCCTCCCATCTTTGCTGCAGCCGAGTATAACATTCTTGGCCGATTGATGCAATATGTACCCATGCATACCCCTCTCCACCCAGGTCGAGTGGTAATTGTTTTCGTCTACCTAGGTGCTCTTGTTGAAGCCTTGACAGGTGCAGGTGCCGGTAAAATGGCTGCATCGACCCCAGGGACAGACAAATACATCAATGGTGGCACTTTGATTGCAATTTCCCTACTCCTGCAGGGGGTTGTCGAGTGTGCGTTTGTCTCAATGGTGGCACTGATACACTATCGATGTGCTAAGGCGGAGATGTTACCAAGGAACATCAGAATCGTTTGCTTCACTCTGTATGGCACTTCTGCGCTCGTGCTTCTGCGCTGCGTGTTCCGAGCTGTTGAGGCGTTCACTACCTACACCCACAGTTGTTTCAGCGGATACTGCGGATCTACGGTGACAAATGAGTGGTATCTCTATGCCTTTGAGGCTGCACCGATGGTGCTTTACACACTGTGGCTAAACGTCTTCCATCCGGGGAGGTTCTTGCCTAGAAATAGCAAGAGGTATCTAGACATCGATGGAAGGACGGAGCGAATAGGACCCGGGTGGATTGATGAGAGGCCAATGTCGCTGACGGTTGCTGATCCTTTTAACTGGCGAAATGATGCTCGCGGGGGTCAAAAGTATTGGACAAGCCCGGAAAAATATACAGTTTGCGAGGATGGCAGTTTCGCGCTTGGGTCAGCGTCTAACACCTCAGCGGCCGAGAAAAAGCAATATGTGCACAGAGCAGTGTAGGAAGTCTTGTGAAGATTTATCCCTTTTGAGTATATGAACATAAGCTAGAAATTTTGAACTGTTGACGGAATTCATGATAGAATATACTGATTACATCGGTTGTTGCTAGTACACAACTTTCTCACTCACGAAACACATATTTGTTGAAATGTCGGAAATAGACTAAAGGGATTACTTCCTGGTGATGTTCCACTTGACCTATCTTTTAGTAGGAAAAGCAACCAAGAGACGGTAATAAGACTGCCATACCTTGTCCTCCGAATCTGGCTGGGTGTGTGTCACGTGTGGGTCATTTTTGCCCCTCCTCAAAATATTTCGCTTCTCTCATTTGCAACCTCGCAAAGCTTTATTCTTCAAGCGATTGCAACGACGCTTAAGGCCATGCCGGAATGCCGGAATTCTCGTGGGGTCTCCAAGTCTAAGTACTCGTTCTCTCTTTCTTTGTCAGGATTGACTTCTACGCACCTTGTCCCCGCTCTTTCATGATCTTTTCTCTGTATCTGGCCCGTCCCCGTCGCGACAATCTTCTACAAATTCGGAAATTTTGCCAGAGCTCGAGAATTCCCTAGATTGAGATATTGATCATTTTTAGAAGTCGTCTGAGGTATCTAGATATACTTGAGGTCCTGTTTCTTTGAGGTTGTCTGTTTAAGCTTATACTCCTGCTCAATTTCGACCGTCTTGAGCAGTTCACGACAAGTTGTCATGCTTTGTCATACTTGGATGGTTAGGCTGGACATCAGATAAGATCAAGAGCTTCAGACAAACTACTCCGTAGCAACCATAAGCTTTCAAGTACAGTACTTCCAAGTTACTCATGTGGTTTAGGCTGACTTCACTCCGTGTTCGGCTTGCAATTCTTATCTCGTAACCCGTTTGGCGTCGATCCACCGCCTTTTTGAGGCCGGAACTGATCCGGCCAAACAACCAATAAGATGGGCTACGGAATCTATCGGGTAACGTCGAATAACTTCATTATTCCTCTTTCCACAGAGTTGCTCGGGTCATGCAACAGTTTACTTTGTATGGGACTTCAAGGTTGACAATTCAATACTTGCATTGCATTCAGTGAGGAGAATATGTAGTACATGGCTCTGCTTTCAGTGCGCGCTATTAGCGACATTGATGTCGTACATATAATCCTCCTTTGTTCTCTTTTCACTACCCAGCGTAATATCCAGACTGACGTGACACGCACTCAACTGTTAGAAACCCAGGGCCAAATCAGACGCTGGTCTTATCAATAAGTTCTGATTTGCAAGTGGGGTTCTGAATAGTCGTGACGTTTGAAGGCCGGCTTTGATTCCGGCCACGCCCACAAATCTATAAAAGATGGAAAATTCTCGCAGAGTGTGCAAATTCTTTGTCTTCCCTACTTCATCGACATCGTCAACTACCGTCTCTGCCTTTTTAAGACCCCAGCTGCTCTCCAAAGCCTTCGACATGGGTTCCGTAACCCCTTCATCCTCTTTCAATGTCCTTCGAGACACCAAACCAGAAGATACGACACTTCCCGCCTTCATGGTTTCCACCACTCGTGGTTTCCTTCCACGTGCGGATCCCATCATCCGCTTACCTGCAGAGTTCGATGCGCTCGAGTCTATTTTGACCCGCATGCCTATCAAGACTCTTGTTGGTACTCCAGGCCTCCTGGCAACCTCTTCTCTTGGCGAGACTGTCCTCAAAGAGCTGCCTGACCTCACCAGTGCCATTGATAAGTACAAAGAGAACCTACCACTGCAAAACGCACTCTACCGCGATTATTCATTCCTAGCTTCGGCTTACTTGCTGGAACCATGCCATGGGAGGTTCATGAAGGGTGAGAGTTACGGGCTTGGGCGAGAAACACTTCCCACCGTCATATCGTTGCCTATATCTAGATGTGCTGAACTGTGAGTAACCAGTTGACTATCATCAGCACTTCCTAACATCACATAGAGCTGGCTTCAAGCCCTTTATGGAATACGCTGGCAGTTACGCCCTATTCAACTATCAGCTGCAGGACCCCAAAAAGGGCTTGCAATACGACAACCTCCGCCTCATTCGTGCTTTTGAGCATGGTCTTGACTCAAAGTCGTCTGAAGCCGGATTCGTTCTGGTTCACATTGACATGGTACAAAACTCAGGGCCCCTGGTCGATGGTGTTGTCTCTGCACTCGACGCTTGCAGTGACACCAATCGCAAAGCCTTCAATACCGGCCTAGAAAAGATCGTGTCGAGCATGACGAAAGTCAACAAGGTTATGGACGGTATGTAAAATCTTTTGTTTCTCCCGCCGTATATTAAGACGACTGAAATTGACACTTCGCGAGGTATGTGGGGAAAGAGTAAACCAGGAGATTACACTTCTTTTCGAACTTTCATATTCGGAATTACCAGTCAATCTATGTTCCCAAATGGAGTCATATACGAGGGTATCTCGGACGAGCCTCTATCTTTCCGAGGGGAATCTGGTGCAAACGATAGCATGGTAAGTTCGTTCGTATCCGTCGATTTCTGCTTGCTGACCGATGTTGACAGATTCCTCTGTGTGACAACTTTCTGCAAATCACAATGCCGGATACGCCTCTGACAACCATTCTGCAAGATTTCCGCTCATATCGCCCGGGAAACCATCGCGAGTTCCTCGAATATGTCAGGGCTCGCTCCATTGATCTCTCCCTGAAGTCCTTTGCACTTCAAGATCCATCATCTACAGCGCTGTATTTGCTCATCCTCAACCAAGTCCGTGACTTTAGATGGAGACATTGGTGTTTTACTCGCGAGTATATCTTGAAGAAGACAACTCATCCAGTAGCGACAGGTGGAAGCCCGATCGTAACTTGGCTACCGAACCAGTTGCAGGCAGTGATGCAAGCCATGGTTGACGTTTGGGAGGGAAGTAACAAGGCGTTGGGTAGAGAATGTGAGGATGTTATGGATAAGTTATATATCCAGCGAGAAACGCTGAGGAAAGAGGTGGAGAAGTATTGTCAGGAGAGAAAGGTGTAGGTAAATCTGTAGTCGCCATGCTTCGGTCTCCGGAATCATATTTTATATTTCGTCTGCAGCGTCACGACACACCATCTAGATATTCATGAATAATTGTTCCTCCTGCTATAGATTCCATCTCAAAGGCTACATCCTAAGACCACCACCAAACAGGGGAGCCAATCATCCCCACGTGACTCGGTTGAAGATCTACCCCACTTTCCAGCCACGACCTGCCTTCCAGAGCAAGCTTTATTACCTAGCTTTATAGTGAGAACCCCTGTCTTGTCAATATTTACCCATTCACCGTAGGACGATGATTCCACAATCAATGCAGCAACGTTGCATTAAGGCGCGCTAGCAAAATGTTGTTCCTGGCAGGTCCGGGAGGAGCGTCATTGGTGCCAGAGATTGTAGAGGAGGCTGCTGGAAGTCTTTCCCTTCTTCTTGACATATCAGTCTTCGATTGGTAAGGCAATGATGCAGTTCTCGGTATGTTTGGTATGGCTTATGACGGCAGTCGTTGCCGTCAGAACGCAATCGATTCAAGGGATTCTTGACCTGGTGAAACGGCGACTCCCAGATCATGTAGATAGGTTTGAGTTTTGTCATACTGGGAATGAGACATTTCCAATTTCCACGGCGATTAGGGCTATCAATGATGAGTATACCGTTTCTTCTACTCCGGATGGAAAGATTCTTGTAGAGGGAAACTCGGTGATTGCACTGGCGAGCGGGTGAGTGAAGCACATTCTGCCAGAAATCTCTCGGCTGACGAGAATGTCCCAGATTGCATCGATATTTGACAGACACTGTACATGTTGATATTTTCTGGTTTATTGGGAGTCGTCTAGATACAGGGCCTTCGCATCTGCCTGCTTTGGATCAGCCCATATGTGGTTCAAGCATTGTTCCTTGGAGGTATCATTTCAACACAGGTAGGTGTAATCAACACTGAAAATGAAAATGTTCTATTCGTTAACAGTTGCTATAGTTACTTTCTCTTACACTTCTGCATTCTGGACTTGGGAAGACTGGGAATTAGAGCTTGATTGGCTGGCTCTACGGGGTGTAAACTTGCCTCTTGCCTGGGTGGGGCAGGAGAAAATCCTTGTGGAAGCATTCCGAGAATTGGGATTGAACGATGCCGAAATCAATACTTATCTAAGTGGACCAGCCTTCCAAGCATGGAATCGTTTCGGTAATATACAAGGCTCTTGGGGAGGAGACCTACCCATGGAGTGGATCGACAACCAATTCGAATTGCAGAAAAACATTACCAAGCGTATGGTAGATCTGGGAATGACTCCTGTACTTCCATGCTTTACTGGCTTTGTTCCGATGGCGATTACTCGAGTGCTACCAAATGCAACGGTTGTCAACGGCTCTGCTTGGAATGGGTTCTCTACCCAGTATACCAATGTTACTTTCCTGGAACCGGTTGATCCTGCGTTTGAGAAATTGCAGATAAGCTTCATTTCAAAACAAGCTGAAGCTTTGGGAAATATCACTCACTTCTATACGCTGGATCAGTACAACGAGAACGACCCTTTCTCGAACTCCACTGACTATCTGAGAGGGGTTTCGAACAACACTATGAAAAGTTTGAAAGCCGCAGATCCGGAGGCAATTTGGCTCATGCAGGTAAGTTAACTTACCGGAAAGTATTTTTCTTTAGGGATGTCTCGAGAGTAGTATCTCAGGACTCCTGGAATATCTTCTAACCCCCAAACTCATCATTGTAGGCACTACTGACTCCGAGATCTTGATATGCAGGGATGGCTCTTCTATTCCAGCTCTACGTTTTGGACCGGACCAACGTTGAAGCTTATCTAGGAGGGGTTTCAGACAACAGTGACATGTTAGTCTTGGATTTGTATTCGGAGTCCCAACCCCAATGGAGTAATGCTAGGGTAAAGTCCTACTACGGCAAACCTTGGATATGGTGTCAACTCCACGATTATGGAGGAAATATGGGATTATATGGACAGATCTTGAATGTCACTATTGATCCAATCGAAGCACTTGCTAATGCGAGCTCGGGCTCATTGGTTGGATTTGGGCTTACAATGGAAGGCCAGGAAGGTAATGAGATCATGTATGATTTACTCCTTGATCAAGCTTGGTCAGGGTCTCCCATTAATACCGAGGCCTATTTCTATAATGTAAGCAAAACTAGCTCTTTGATTTTACCCTACCCCCTTCTATTATGTTTCGTCTCATGTACTCTTACTCCTCCTATAAATTTCCTAGACTGGGAATATAAGCTCCATCCACTCCCGAAACCATCTTGAATAGGAAATAACTAACTCCCTGGTGTTGCAGTGGGTGACCCGTCGGTATTCCGGAACTGGGCCTATTCCCTCAGATCTATACACAGCATGGGACATGATGCGAACAACAGTCTACAACAACACAAATACCACCACGCAAGCAGTCACCAAATCTGTCTTTGAACTGTCGCCAAATATTACAGCCATTCTAGGACGAACCGGACACCACCCCACAACCGTGGCATATGATCCATCCACTCTTACAGATGCATGGCATCTCATGTACTCGGCGACAACGAGTAATCCTTCTCTATGGGACAACCCGGCTTTTCAATACGATATGGTAGACGTCACCAGGCAGGTGTTCAGCAATAACTTCAACGTTGTCTATAGTTCCCTCATCTCAGCCTACAAATCTCCATCTGGATCCACAACTTTCACGAATTCCACAACCGCAACTCTCTCCCAGAACCTCACTACTCTTCTCAACACCTTAGACTCCGTCTTGCTAACGAACCCATCTTTCTCCCTCTCCACCTGGATCAACGCCGCGCGCTCCCAAACCGACAACACGACATTACAGTCTTTCTACGAATACAATGCTCGCAACCAGATCACGCTGTGGGGTCCGAATGGGGAGATTAACGATTACGCATCGAAGAGCTGGGGAGGGTTGGTCGGTGGTTATTATGTGCCGCGGTGGGAGATCTTTGGGCAGTATTTGACCGAGGTGCCGTTTAGGAATTATAATGCTACGGCGTTGAGTCACAGGCTGCTGGATTTTGAAAAGGGATGGCAGAATGGGACGAGTGTTCAGACGAAGGTGGGTGTTCAGAGGGATTTGAAGAGTATTCTGGGAGATATTATATAGAGAGCAGGGGCCTAAGGCCCTAAAGTGGTCCAACAAGTTAGGAACTGCATCTTCTCTTACCACTTTAACTCCTATAGTGAAGTTTGACAGATTCACTACAAATCAACTACTCGTACTTAGCGTAGATATGTAGAATCCTATAAATCCCATTTGACTAGCTCTTTACCCTAGCATAAGGTAATTGTCTATTAGGTACAGTGTCTATCACGTGAGAATAATTGGACGAGGTCCTGAAATCCATGTGAGAGTTCTAGGCCCAGATCTCTGTAATAGTCAAATCCAAGCTCTCTGAATGGTTACAATGGCGCTTACTGTGGAGTAAAACAGCGGGACTGTGACTTAAAATAGAAGCGAGTACTAGACTTTTGGGGCGATACTTATTTCAGACAAGTGGTACGACCTACTGTGAGCTAAGAGTGGAGCATCCTAGTAACACGGAACGGAGTAAAGTCTTTTTTACCTCGTCGCTCCTGTCGTTCTTGACAGCTAATTACGAAGCGCAGGCTACGACAATTAAGGTAGCATGTACGTCAAATGTCGCTACCGGTAGGATTGTATTTTCGTAAATTTAAGTTCTATCTGTCCATGGTTTAAAGTCAAGTGATCTCGAATATTCCTATATAAACTAACGCATCGCCTTACCTTAAGAGTAGCGGACTACATACATGATACCTCTCGAATTCGAATTATCGAGAGTGTGATCCGAGTGGTAGCAACAACATAGATACTCCGAGCTCCAGATCGATTTCAGTTGATATCGAATCGAGATGATCAGCCTCATCGTCCTGGCCTATGGCCTGCTGGCCGCCTATGTCGGCCAGATTGCAATGACCTGGTTCCTGTCCGCGCGTGAAGCCAGACGCTTTGCAGCAGCATCACATATTCCGAGCGTCTCGATATACAGTCACCGAGACTCAACGCTTTTCTGGCTCTTCTCACCATGGCTCGCACCAATCATTGAAAGTCTCCCGTTTGATTGGGGTCATTGGGTGCTCTATGCGAAAAAGGATTGCAACTGGCTTTCGCGAGGGAGGTTGGCTCTCGAAGAGCTTGGATCTGATACGTATTGGCTAGCCGGGCCGGGAGGCCTTGCGCTGTGGTCTTCAGATGCCGATGTCGTCTGCCAGGTTGTTCATAGATGGAAAGACTTTCCAAAATCTGCAGCGGATTATGTGGCTTTAGCCGTCTTTGGGCCTAATGTTGTTACAACAGAGGGCCCGGATTGGCAACGGCATCGCAAAATCACAGCACCCCCTTTCAATGAGAGGAATAGTAGGTGAGAGTATTTTCCATGCCGGATTTCAGAGCATAATTATTGACATTCAGTAGTCTCGTATTCCACCAAACTAGGATTCAGACTAAAAAAATGCTGGATTCGTTTATACAGGACGCCGATGGAACAAAGTCCGCTCCTGGCCATGAACCGGTAGTCAAGGATCTGATTCACTGGACCATGACTCTCACTCTCAACGTCATCGCAGGGGCATCTTTCAATATTAAGGCTGCCTGGCCCACCCGGTCTGTTGCCGCCGAGAGCGAGCAGAGCCTTCCAGCTTTGGAGGAAGGAGAGAGCGATATGTCATCATCTGATGAGAAGAGCTTGCCTTTCCACCATAGCTTGACTCTCGTGATGAATAACATCCGTATCCTTATAGGGGTCCCGGCAGTGATTTTACGCAACAGTCCCCTCCGGTACCTGACACGCGCTTCAGACCATTTCCAATCTTATACGCGTGAAATGATTGAAGCTCATAAGACCGAGAAATCCACCGAAAATAACGTAGGTGATTTGCTAGGCAACATTGTCAAGAACAGCTCACAAGACAATGGCAAGGGACTAAGTGAACAAGAGATGATTGGGAACATCTACATATTTATGGTCGCTGGCCATGAAACAAGCGCATCAACACTGAAGACTGCCCTGGTCCTCTTGGCGAGCGATCCGCAGATACAGATGCAAGTACAAAAGGAAATCGATGGCATATGGGCAACGAAAAAGGTCGGAGAGGAGCTTTCATATGACGACTATCCCAAGATGAGAATTATCATGGCTTTGATGGTAAGTTTGCCCGGTAACAACCGCTTTTATGCGCAAGCTTACTGTTACAGCTCGAGGTCCTACGATTCTATCCCCCCGTAGTTATGTCGCCCAAATACTCCTCGAACAGCGTCCAAACGATCACCTACGAAGGAAAGACTATCCAGATCCCCCCCGTGAGCAGAGTGAACCTCGATATCGTTGGCGTCCAAAGGAACCCCAAGTACTGGGGCTCAGATGCGCAGGAGTTCCGAATCTCCCGCTGGCTCATGCCAGAAGATTACAAACCCCCACCTGAGTCTTCGAACGAATCGCTCGCGCATCCGAATCTTTTGTGTCCACGCAAGGGAGCGTTTATGGCCTTCAACAGCGGGTTCAGGGGATGTTTGGGAAGGAAGTTCGCCCAAGTGGAGTTCTGTACGTTGATCGCGGTGGTGTTGAAGGATCATTCTATCGAACTGGTGTCTGAGAATGGGGCGGCGTGGGACGAGACGAGGAAGAAGGCTTTGAACGCCGTAGAAGATCGGCAGACGGGGCTGGCTATGAGGTTGCGCAATAATGTGAAAGTCAGATTCGTGAGGAGAGGGGCAGAGTCTTTCCCTGCTCGTGGGTGAGTATACTCTGATTAATGGAAGTCGGGTTCCGAAGATTGGTATCCTATCCAATATCCTTCCACAATTTGATAAGAGGTCTTGACACATGGCTATTGCCTTGCGAGTAAACTCTAGAGCTCAGAACATTCCCATTAATTCGTTGTATTTGGACTACCCACATGGTATGGTACATTGTCACCTTTTATATAACAACGTTACAGGGCATAAAGCAAACTTTCCGAACCCAGATTTACAAAACACCGAGAAAAGAAGTCAACTCAAGCTCGGAAAACAAATCTCGAACCATCCGAGACCCCTTACCGAGTACCACATCTCGCATAAAGGATCGCCAGAATATTCTTTTCCGACAAGCACCCACCAATTGGAGCTGCGTCAAAAGTCGACCAAGTCATCCGGGCTGTCCGAAAGCAGCAACTGTCAAATAACCACGGTGGCGGATGCAGCCTCAGCCTCTGCAGGAGATTCGCAACGCTAGATCCCTTTCCCTTCCTTTATCCATGAAGCTCCACGAATCGGGATTCCGTGGGGCTTCTCGTAAGCTGAGAAGAGCTGGTTGGCGGGGGTGCAATGCAACGAGCCACACTTTTCCTTTCCGCCATGTATTTGCAATTACTGTACAGTACATACCAAGAGGTGTGATGGTGTGTAGCTTAGCCAGCCGTTGCTTTTGTGCGATCTTACTTCCCTTATTTGGGTCAGTCATCCACCGTCATTTTCTCTGCAATTATCAATCGCGCTTTTAGTAAGAGCAGCAGATGTCGCGATTCCCGTGAAGCAAGCAAAGCTGCTGCTGCTTATAAAAGAAACTCGGTCGGAATAATGCCTGCACGACGATTCCTATCGGTAGCGATCGCATTCGCGCTGCTGAACGCAGCATGTGCGCAATATGGAGCCATGGATATGCCCGCTGGACTCAGTCCACGACAGTATCTAGGAGGCTTGGAAGGGAGAGCAGCTGGGGCCGCTGGGCAATGCGCTCAAGCCAATTCGCACAATTGTAACTCCTCCCCCAGCTTATTTCAAGCATGCGTGCGATTGACACAGCTTAGGCGTGGAAGTCAACAATCCTGATTTCTGCTGCGAGAACTCCCAATACTGCATCATAAACACGGCCGGCAGCATTGGCTGTTGTGCTATCGGATCTAATTGCGGTATTACGTGCGAATCAACGGCGTATATCTGCACGACGACGGTCACAAACAGCGGTACGGCGACGCCAACCCAAGCGTGCTGTCCGCGAAAGTGTACCGGCACAAGCCAGGTGAGCTTATTTTCATATAAAAAAGCTGCTTTCCTCTATGGGAGCTGAGGAACGCGGAGCTTGTTTCGGGAACCTATATGCAAGCTCCCGAGACAGCTCCTAGGCTCCTAGGCTCCTTAGCTCTGTCCCAAGATCTAGCTTTTTACCATGCTAATACGTCGGTTAGTTCCCGTGCGCTACGTCGCTAGGAGGGGGATGCTGTTCGTATGGCTGGATGTGTCAGACGGGATCAAAACAATGCGTGTCGACCGCAGCGCCGAGCAGTACTCCGGTTGTAAGTATAAGTGCAAGTGCAGTTCCCAGCGGGTGCTCGGCTGCGAACCAGTTTGCGTGCGCGAGTTCCCTGGGGAGTGGATGCTGTGAAGTGGGTCAGCAATGCGTTACTTCAGGGAGTGGGAAGTTCTGCTCTGGGACGACTGGGTCGGTGATGCTGACGAGGACGGGCTCGGGCGGTTTGATCGCTACTGCGGTGGCTAAGCCGGG
>QGMG01000763.1:0-18743 GCA_007825325.1 Lachnellula cervina | reverse complement strand
GAAGCTACCTGGGACGACTACCCCAACGGCCGCTGGGGCGACGCGCGCTCCCCCGCCTACGGCGAAATCGACGGCTACGGCGTCTCGCTGCACATGTCGACCAACCAAGCCGTGAAGCTCTGGGGCTACCCAACCTCCGTCGCGGACATCACCGCGCTCTTCATCAAACACATCGAGGGCTCCATCGCCGCCATCCCCTGGAGCGAAGAAGGTCTGAACGAGGAAACCTCAACCATCAAAGCCCAGCTGCTCGCGCTGAACCAAAAGGGCTGGTGGACCGTCGCCTCGCAACCCGCCGTCAACGGCGTGCGCTCCTCGCACGCCGTGTTCGGCTGGGGTCCCAAGAACGGCTTCTGCTTCCAAAAAGCCTTCGTCGAGCTCTTCATCCCGTCGTCGGCCTTCCCGTCGCTGCTCCAGAGACTCGAAGATTCCGAGCACGTCAGCTACTACGCCAGCAACGCCAAGGGCGAGTTCAAGAGCAGCGGCAACGGCGGCGCCAACGCCGTGACCTGGGGCGCGTTTCCGGGCAAGGAGATCGTGACGCCGACCATTATCGAGGAGGTGAGTTTCCGGGCGTGGGCCGAGGAGGCGTTTGGGATCTGGGGCGAGTGGGGACGCGTTTATGGGCGCGGCCGGGAGGAGAGTCGGGCGCTGGTCGAGGGGTGCATGGGGGATGTTTGGCTGGTTAATGTCATCCATCATGGGTTTGTGGAGAAGGATGGGTTGTGGGAGTTGTTGCTTAGTTGATTAATGCTCTATCCTGTGCATGGTTTACTCACAGCTCTCAAACGAACGGATGAACGAATGAACGAATGGCGGCAGGAGTTTAGGAGACGATTGTATTGGATTCGTTGAGTTTAGGCAGGGGTATGGAAAGGCTTTGGATGCAATTAGGGACGGGGATGGAGAATGGCGAATTGGGTCCTTGGCGCAGTTTTCCTCGAAAGCGGTCATTTGAAAGAATATAGATAGATTGAGATGGCATAGCGGCATAAGAAATGGCGTTCTTTTACTACCACCTAACTCCCTGCCCTGAGCTCAAATTTACAACTTCCGAGCTGTTCATTCTTGCAAATGCCCCGGCAGCTAGGCCCCTAAAACCCGGTATTCAAAAGGTTATGTGAAAGGAAAGGCGGTGTTGAGTAATATAGCAAGCTATTACTTACCTGTAATCTCAATAGACTTTGCTAGAGCCAATTATCTTTTAAGGTTATTTTGCATCACATCAAATCACATTCCAAGATCTCAAATTCAAGGAAAGACGTCCATTTCCACAAGTGACCTATCAAGAAAAACATTTATGCCACCTGATCATCCCATTTTCCTCCACCATCAATCCATCATCTATCCATCCATCAATCACATCCAGCAAATCCACTTCCTCCTCCAATCCAATCCAATCCAGAGGCGCAAATCAAAGACTCCTCACCGAGCCTAAGATGCAATCCGAAATGGCGTTGATGGTGATGGTAATGGTGCCGGTTGGTCGTGGTGTCGTAGTAAATCGTAAAAGAAAGTAGCCGTTATTAACGCCGAGTTGAAAAGAAGATCCAAGGGAATCGTGCTGTTTGTTGTTGAAAAGGGGGCCTATTGTACAAATTGACTTGTGAAATTTTGGGGGGTGTGATATGTGCTGTGCTGGTATTTGAAATGAAAGTGTGGGTGGTGTGGTGGTGCAAAGGCGGGAATGCAAGTCGTTGTGCGTAGAGCACACGTTGACGATGCGAGGCCGAGAAGAACGAAGAATGGAGCGCGAGTTGAGGTGCGTCGTGGTTGTGTTGAAGAGCGGCAGCGAATGCCGGGCACTCAGGGTCCAGCACCAGATCTCATACACTCATTAAGGCTTTGGTCGTTCCGTTCATGCATTATCCTCGGCGTACTCCTCGCCGTAGTCTTCTGCTGCGTTGTAGAAATTCTCAGACTCATTGGCGCCAGTGACCGCATATCCAGAATGTCCATATTCGTGGTCACCAGAGCCGCTTCCACCATTGTAAGAAACCGGGACATCCTCCATCTTCACATTGCGATCATCATCTACCTCCTCCTCGTCATCCTCGACATCCTGGCCAGCATAGCTCGGGGTCTGCTTGGCACGGCCGCCCTTGGTGACACGAGAACCCTTGACCTTGTTCAGAGGTGTCTTCTTCTTGGACGGCGTGTCGAACTCTTGCTCTTCATCGTCACCATCGTCCTGTGCAGCAGCCTTCTTGCCTTTCGGGGTGCGGGGCTTGCGCGGGGTCGAAGTCTTCGAGTTTCCGTCTATACTTATATCAGCAATTGTCTTGGTACGGTCCCAGTGCGGCTCCTTCTTCACGCGATCAAAATAACCCTGAACAGCCTTACCAGTGACGCCATCTCCGTATTCACGAGCGATGGCTATAAAGAAATTAGCTAATGTTCTCTTGAAAGCGTAGTGGGTTTATGAGTGGATAGGGGAGAATAAAAGAAGATTTGACAAAATGGAATAATGAAGTTCTGGGGTCGGTTATGGAAGTGATAGTAAAATCAAAGTTGACTGCTGTACATGTTCCAGCTAGCATATTCGCTGCGTCTTGCTTGATAGAACGAAAGCGGTGCTGAAGAGCAAACTGTGTAGTTCCATCATCAAGGACCCGGGCCATTTCTGCAAGAACTCGTTAATATTCAAACCCGCCAGAGCTGTGCAAAGTTTCAATGTGCTAGGAGAAACGCCAAAAAGTTCTGCTTATTCACTCTTGCTATCACCTCTACCACCACCAATATTGAGGGCCTTGGGGTCACCGCCGGCGTTGATACAATCGCGCTGGCGCTGTGCATCTGCCTTGATAGCTCGGAACTGGAACTGAATGCCACCACAAGTGCTATCGCTACCAAAGTATTTGCTAATATCTGCCAGGAATGATTAATATCTGAGCTCAAAACAATAGTCATCATGCAAAGCGTGCGAAAATGTAGTGCTATGAAGGAGTGAACAAAAAGATGGAAGTCAAAGCATCTAACCCTGACGACCCTTCCTGATATTGAAATCGGAAATGTTGATCTCGGCAGGATCTTGGCCTATAGACTTCATATAACTCTGATGCCTGCCAATAGCTTTGATGCGCTCGGATATTTCGGATTTGAGTGCGCTGACCGATGTATCACTGCCCATAAGGATCGCAATGTCTAGGTCAATTGTTAGACATCCAAATAAGAAGATGTGAAATGTGCTGTGCAGAAAAATGCGTAAATCAAAATCGTCTGACCCTTGCCACCCTTGGCGGACTTGCTATCGCTTAGAATAATGTCTTTTGGATCATTTCCCTCAGCTAGCATATCAAGTTGACGGTTTCCCAATGGCTTGATACGGTCTGCCAATTGAAATCTGAGCCCATTCGGTGTGCAATCCGAGCCGAAGATACGAGCCATCTCTGCAATAGTATTAATAAGAGGGCAGGATAGGATAACATTTTGCTGTGCAAGAACGAAACAGAAGAAAATAATGGTCTGACTATTGCCTCCCTTAGACAACTTGTCTCCACCGATGCCGAGGTTCTTGCAGTCTTCTCCTGCCGCTCGTGCTTCTTGGATCAAAACAGCATTGGGCCGGAGAACCCTAGACATTTGGAACTTGATAGCTGCGGCTGTTACATCCGAACCAAAACACTCTGCAACGTCTAGTAAAATGTCAATACGCGTTTGAATAAGATACAAACTCGCAAGGCAATAAGTGTGCTGTGAAGAAAATTGGAGTTGAAACGTCTAACCCATATTATCATAAACACTAGTAATGTTGAGAGCCATTGGGTCATCGCCAGCAGCAGCGCAATGGCGGAGAAGCTTGACGCCCGGCTTGAGTCGGCGATGAAACAAAATTTGAAGAGCGCCAGGTGTAGTGTCGCTACCAAAGTGCTTGGCAATTTCTACGACCGAGATCAATACTTGTCTTGGAAGAAAAGGAAGAAAAGAAAAACACTATAATGTGAATCAAGGAAAACGTGTAGTCGATGGGCTTAAGACGTTAAAACCCCAATGTCTCACCCTTCTTAGCCCAAACTTCTTGAAGTCCAGCGGTCAAGGGAATATCCATCGGATTAACACCTTGCTCGCGTGCTTTAGAGATGGCTTGAGTCATGGGTTTGACCCTGCTCCACATTTGTGTATAGACTGCCGCGCGCGTCATGTTGGTATCGTAGCATTTCACAATTTCTATAGGATCAATCAATGGAAAGTCCTGTACTGAAGTAGACAAATAGGAGCCAAGAAAGAAAACGTGCTGTGAAGAAAGCAGAATCAACAAAGCTCTAACCCTTGCCAGGCTTTCCGTCTCGAACATTCTCGACCATAATAACACTTGTAGTGTCTTTACCCTGCTCACGGGCTTCTGAAAGAGCCTTGGCGTTGGGATTGATATTGCGTTGAAAGTATGTTCGAATGCCAAGCTTTGTACTAGTATTTCCAAAGTATTGATCAATCTCTGCAGGAGTCAATACCTGTTATATAGATTCGGCAGAGGCGGCAAAAGACAGATGCTAACAGAAGGAAAACGTGTAGTGTATAGATAATACAAGGAAGATTCCAACCCACCACTAAACGAAAATCTCTGAAAGTCAATGGACTTTGGATTTCCACCAGCATCAAGGGTATCATTCAGTAGCTTTACATCAGGTCTAATTAAACGCGTAAAGACATTTGTAATAGACTTTCTGTTTGCATCGGCGCCGTAGTATCGCGCAATCTCTAAAAGAACATCAATATGACCCCAGAATGATATTCCCGTGAAGCACTAATATGCGGAACAGAAGGAAAATGGGCAGTGTTGAAAAATTTGAATAGTTATCAGACCATTAGTCCCCTTTCGGACCCAAGTGAACTCTGAACAAGGGATATCTTTCGGGTCGCCACCAGATTCGATGACACTGGCAACCTTCTGGATGTAAGGCTTAATGATCTGACCGACGACGTTTGAGACAGCTTTGGGCGTAGCATCTGAACCAAACCATCGTGCAATTTCTACTTGAGACATTAACAGAAAGCAAATGTATAGTATAAAGGACAAAGGTATCAAATATAGACAGAAATTTTAAGGGAACGGGTTCTCTACTACCCTAGGGGGTGGCGTGGATGTCTTTGATAAGCAAGGGCAAGCGCGTAAAGAGATCTGTGTGCAATGTGTTGGTGCTGAAAGAATATGATGAAAACAGCCTGACCACAACCTTTTGCTCTCGCAGCGACTTCGCCTTGGTAGCCTTCAATGTTCAGTGTGATAGGATCAATGCCTTGGACAAGTGCGTTATTGATCCTCTTGGCATCAGTCTTGACTCTGCGAAGTCTATTCTCAATAGCCCATTTGGTACAATCACCCCCATATCTGGCCGATATTTCTATGGTAAATCAACAACAGAAGTTGGAAAAACAAGACAGGTGCAGGTGAGTAAGCGAAGGTCAAAGAAAAGTGCTAGTCGCTACCTTGAGCCTTGGCTGAGTTTTGGATATCAAGAACTTCAACGGTGATAGGGTCCCGGCCATCATCCACAGCAGCTTTGAGATACTTAGCAGCCTTTTGGATCTGGGACATTCGGTCCCAGACGGCCTTGTACTTGGTACCCCCACCGTAGAATCGGGAAATCTCTAATTGGAGTGATCATCAGGACGAACGCATTGATATGGTGTTTGGACGGGAGACAATAACAGCAGATATTTGAGGGAAGAAAAATTGCAAGCAGATGAAATGAAATATGGGGACTAACCGTCATAGTTCAGCTTTAAACCCGGATGGGCGGCGACAATGGCGGAGAGAAGGCGAACGGAACTCTCGTAGGTCTTCCAGTTCGGCATCTTGACGGTTGTGCGGACGAAGGACTGTGCGAAGAATCCATGTTAGCAAGAGTGAATACTTTAAGAGGCCTGATGAAAGCCTTATGAACATATTCGAAGCGGAGGAGAAGAGAAGAAGAGAAGGTGAAGGTCATGCAAGAGAACAACCTTGAGATCGAGTGGACAAGAACCTTGAAGATCTTGGAAGGAGCAATTGCTTTAGAGCGATGAGGTGTTTAGGAGAGAACCTTGATGAATTGAGGCACATGTATCTGCTGGTGTGTGTTGGATAAATTGGGAAAGATGACTGATGTAGAAGGGAGTGGAAGAGTTTCAGGTGGGGTGGAGAGCGGGGCCGGTAGGTAGATGGCAGGGCTGCGAGGGAGGAAGTACGAGGAAGAAGAAAGATAGGTCAAGTGGCAAAGTGTCGAATTGAATCTGTGATGGGCGGCAGGAAAGAGCGGAAAGTATGTAGAAGTGAATGGGAATATCTCGACTTGAGATGCGGGAGTCGCAGAAGACGAGGTTCAAATAGCAAATGATGACGACAGACGGCTCATGGCTGTAATTGCTGAAGCTCGAGTAGTGGAGTAGCTTACCCTGGTTGCGTTAAGAGTTGTTGGTTGAAAAGATTGAGCTTTAGAATGGCTCAATTGCGACAGCAAAGTCTGGAAGAACGGGTCAGGTCAGCTACGAGCTACGAGGTCAAGAAACGGGAATACCGAAGAAGTATAAATGAATGGACCAAGTGAACTTACTTGGGAAGGTGGCTTGCAATGTTGTTGTGTTATGAGAAGAGAGGCGTCGTGGTAGATGGTGGAGTTGGTAAAGAGGAAGGAAGGAAAGAGAGCGAGCGAGGTTGGGAAGAGGGAGGACTTAAATAGCAGGGAAAGGCACGAGTGGTGGGAAGCGACACTTGAGACGGCCCTTGGGGATAAGGAATTCTGCCATGCTGCTCTTGCCTTGCGAGCTGTCAACGACTATTCTTTACAGTGAATGGCACCAAGTTGCAGGGGTACGGATTTTGCTTCATTCTGCAGCTATCTCATCAACTCTTTACGAGGAAGAGCCTGGTCAGTTTTTAGCTGTATTTTATGCCTACCAGATCATTCCTAGCTTTTTCCAAGTCCATTTCCATCATTGTTGGGACGTTCTGCTCTCTCGAGTTGGTGGTGTGAATAGCTTGTCGTTCACAAACCCTCACAAACCCTCAAGTCGTAAGCGAACCCCAGCCATGTGCAGCACCTCCCCCGACTCATCATTTGCGCACCTTCCCTCGTCTGATTCTGTGAACCTATTGATTTTCCACAATCATGGTCTTCAAGGCTTGGGCTTGTTCCTTTTTCTCTCCCGGGTAGTGGCATTATTGCTTTCTTCGACCGCTTGGGCTGCAATTTTCCAGGTAGGAAGAGTTCTAGCCAATCATAGGTGGGCACCCTAATATTAATAAGCTTTTTTGCCCATTTGTGTTACCCTGCCCCTGCGTCATTCACATCATCTACATGAAAGATAAGGCAATACAAGCCAAAGAATTGCC
Source organism: Lachnellula cervina (assembly GCA_007825325.1). Taxonomy (NCBI): domain Eukaryota; kingdom Fungi; phylum Ascomycota; class Leotiomycetes; order Helotiales; family Lachnaceae; genus Lachnellula; species Lachnellula cervina. Next base: position 11,431 of record QGMG01000763.1, on the reverse strand, counting down.
AGGAGAGAACCTCAGTTCAGATGATGTTTGTTAGGGAATCAACTTCTACAAATCCTATCAAAGAGCAAAAAAAAATCGAATTTGACAAGCGGATGGGCGACAGAAAACCTGCTCCTGACCACTCCTGATCTCTATCCCATTTATACAAGTCGGACGTTCAAGGGAGTGCATTTGTTCGCCGACATAGAGGCTTGCCTTGCGTAGCAAACATCAAATCTGCACAAAGCCAAAAGCAGTAAGATCGGAAACTCCACTACACATACCAGCCCAGTGATTTCGAGTCTCCCCACATTGCAAAGTCTCAAGACCCTGATCCAAGTCGATATATCAAGTCTATCATTACTACAAATCTATCCTAATCACCTAACCGATCCTTCTCCCCCATCGGCGTTCTCGCCCTGCTGATACCATGCCCATGTTCCTTGATCGCGGAAGCATCCCCATCCCCATACACCCAATACTGCACGCCCAGAAACGAATCACAGCACATCTGGAAAATACCACACAGCTTGAACGCCCAAGGAATCTCGCTCGTGGCCGTAAAGAACCAGACCATCTTCATCATGTCACCCGCCAGCCAGCTCACCAGTACGCTAATCCGGAAGCCCTTGCAGGAGCGCGACTTGTAGTTGGAAATTATTTGAGGGAGGGGGAGCGTGGCTTCGACGGATAGACCAATGTAACCAATCGTAGCCGAGTACAAGGCGTAGAGCGAGGGCATTGGGGAGAGGACGAGTTCGAAGGCTATGAGGGTAATGAAGAGGTAGAGGAGGAATTGCCAGTATCTGATTGATAACTTGTCAGTGCCCGTATTTGCCAAACACAGAAGAGGCTTACGGTTTGGGAGATCGCCATTGCCAGAAATTGTAGGGCCTTGAGACTCCAAGTTCCCCTTCCCTGCTACCCGCAAATGGTGTAGCTGCTTCTCCCCCTTTTGACGATGGCCCTGGCCGGTGGTCCAGCGCAACTTTAAGTAACACTAGTTGAATGGCAATCATGATGAAGGATTGTATAAGAAGAGATGTGTCGAATTTGGCTCCTGGGTAGTAAAATACTCTACAGAGTTTCTTGTCAGCGGAGTTCTTATCCAGGTCCCTTGCTGCGGATGTGGTTCCTACCGTAATAGCGATGCGACCAACATGATCAATGGGATGTCCAGCGAGAAGCCGGCGCTGGACTTCGCCCGGTGTATCGCATACGTTTGGTCGGCATAGGAAGTGATGGGAGAGATTATGATGAATAGGGGAGCAACGATGCCCGTTATGAAGGACAAGATACCCATGATGGAGGTATGCCGGAAGGCGCGGAAGATTGGAACCTGGAATAATTTCGCGTTTATATATCTTCCATCTATGGAGACATGTCGTATGTACAGGAAATGGCTTTGTAAATGATGATGGTGAAGATTGAAAGACGCGTCTGAAATCAAGCCAATTTCTTTAAATTCGGTCTCCTAGCAGCAATGCCAAGGGTTTGGCATTGGATTAATATTAATTGGCTTGATCTCGGATTTCGCAAAAATAGATGATCCGTGTCCCGCATCATCCCGCATGGATTTTTTAAAATCTTTATCTGACCCCGCCATGCCACTTCCATTGTGACTCCGTACTCTCCGCCCAAATCCATCCCATAATACCAGCAGCTATGGATCATCTCATAACGCCTGGTGATTCGTGCTTCACGCCCTCCGAGGCAAAGAAGCTGAGCGAGAGCATCAACAAGCTGGGTGTCAAGGTCACGGACATCCGCGGCGTGTACCTGCACTACACGCATTTAAGGTCCGCAGACCGAGCCTTTGTTACAGTGAGTTCATGTTGCTATTTTTGCTGTTCAGGTGGTGCACTTTTACTTTATGTGGGACATAAAATGATACAACAATGAGCCAATTCAAGAGGACTAGTCAGGATCATGGCCTCGTAGCTTGCTCTATTGGACGTCGCATCTCTGTTGTGTGGCAGATGGCATCCAGGCTAGTCCTGCAGCCCTACAACCAACTTCCCGAATTGGGTTACACCTTCTTGATTTGCCTCTCTTTTACGCATCTTATAATTCAATCAACGTGATATTAAATGGGCAACAATGCTAACTCTTCTTAAGGATACAGAAGCAAAACTTTACCAACTTCTTCCTGGAGCCTCAAATTCCGTAAGCATATAACATGTTGCCCTTCCAATCCTAACGTGTACTCAACCCTCCACTTACTTCGACTTCAAATTCGAAACGTATCGTAATTCCCTCAATTCAAAAAATAGAACTAACTCCATTTCCAGGATGCATCAGCTATTCTGGCCCCCAAGCCGGGAAGTCTCTCTCAAATCTACTATGTGACACCAAGAAATATCTCGCCCTGGAGCTCAAAGGCAACCATGATTGCCCAGGTTTGCGGCCTCAAGAACCAGGTCCACCGTATCGAGCGAGGACGCGCCGTCTTGGTAAACTTCGCGGAACATTTTGACAGCAAGGATGTCCCTTTTAAAGACGTTCTGTAAGTCATTTACCCTCTGCCAGAGTATCGTATTACTAAGCGTTAGAATGCTGGCATGCGTCTGATAACATGACATGGAAAATGAGTACTAACGAAGTATCTTGAAGGCATGACCGAATGACTGAAAATTTCAGCACCACGGAACCAGATTTGCAGCTTATGTTTGCAGAGGGCAAGCCTTTTCCTTTAGAAGTCGTCGACATATGGGCTGAAGCATCAAGCCCCCTCGAGGTGCTGAAGCTATACAACAAAGATCGTGGACTTGCTTTAGATCAACCCGAGGTCAGTCATGCGTCTCACTGGTTCTGAAACGCTTGGAAAGGAATTAATTCTTCTTAGATGGAGTACCTTGTGGAAGCTTACACTCGGCTTGAGAGACCACCCTATGACATCGAATTATTCATGTTCGCTCAAGTGAACTCCGAGCACTGCCGACACAAGCAATTCAATGCCAATTGGACTATCGATGGTATGGGTATGGAAAAGAGTTTATTCGAGATGATTCGGAATACTCATTCCAAGAACTCTGAATTCACGGTCTCGGCATACAGCGATAATGCTGCAGTCCTCGCAGGGGAAATTGCCACATTCTGGGCACCTGATTACTCAACAGGCCGGTGGACGATGACGAAAGAACGTGTGCATTTCCTTGCGAAAGTAGAGACACATAATCACCCAACCGCAATCTCGTAAGTCCAATTTGCCCGCACAAAGAGCGAGTCCTTGGCATATTCGAGAAATTAGCTCTCTGCTACCCAAAATAATGCGGGGAAAAGCTACTAACTTTGCGATAGCCCATTCCCTGGAGCCGCCACTGGATCAGGAGGCGAAATTCGAGACGAGGGAGCCGTAGGCAGAGGTTCCACTCCCAAGGCCGGTCTTTGCGGATTTTGGGTCTCTGATCTCCTAATTCCCGATTATCAGCGGCCTTGGGAGCAGGATGTTGGCAAACCAGCGCATTACGCTAGTAGTTTAGACATTATGCTTGAAGCACCAATTGGTTCTGCCCGGTTCAACAACGAATTTGGCCGACCTTCTCTATGCGGTGTTTTTCGAACTCTCCTGGCTGACGTGGATGCTGGAGAAGATGGTCGTGAGATTCGTGGCTATCATAAGCCTATTATGGTGAGTTGCATTTATTGATTGTTGGCGGTGCATCGTGCGGAAGGAGCATAACAATCTTGTTCTAATTTACTACCGGGCTAATTCATCGAACAGATTGCGGGTGGTGTTGGCACTGTCAGACCACAGCATGCACTTAAAAACGGGAAAGACGTGAAAGAGGGAGCTCATGTCATTGTCCTGGGCGGTCCAGCAATGCTGATTGGCCTTGGCGGCGGAGCCGCTTCAAGCAGCGCTTCTGGAGATAGCTCCGTGGAGCTAGATTTCAACAGTGTGCAGCGTGGCAACCCAGAAATGGAACGTCGGGCACAAATGGTTATTGATGCTTGTGTAGCGTTAGGAGAGAATAATCCCATTGCATTCATCCATGACGTTGGGGCCGGAGGATTATCGAACGCGTTGCCGGAGCTTGTCAAAGATGCTGGTTACGGTGGACAGTTCGAGCTTAGACAGGTCGAGAGTGCTGATAGTAGCATGAGTCCTCTGCAAATTTGGTGTTGCGAAGCCCAGGAGAGATATGTGATGATTGTGAACCCGGATGGCATGAATAGATTTGTGAGCATCGCAAGTAAGTATTTCCTTCAGTACCATGGAAATATAATAGGCTTCATAGTCAAGCGGATTCTAACACTTCTATCAGGAAGAGAGCGATGTGGTTTCTCAGACGTTGGCAAAGTCCTTGCTAAAGATCAAGATGGTGTCGCTAGACTTGTAGTAACCGATCGAGACTCTAAGGAATACCCACGACCAATCGACTTGCCCATGCCAACACTCTTCCCTAAAGGACAGACGCTGGACCGAATTGTCAAGTCCCGGAAAAACAAACTCACCTTCTTCGATGCCTCAAAGACTCTATACGAAACATATCCTCAATTCCCAGAACAAGATTTGATCCGAAAGGCCATCGAACGAGTTTTCACCATGCCAGCTGTCGGCTCAAAGTCATTCCTTATTACTATTGGAGATCGCTCAGTTGGAGGATTGACAGTCCGAGACCAGATGGTAGGTCCGTGGCAGACACCAGTTGCAGACGTGGCTGTCACAGCTACGTCGCTGAATATGGATAAACTCAAGACTGGAGAGGCGATGGCAATGGGAGAGAAGCCAACACTGGCGCTTATCTCACCTAGTGCTTCAGCAAGGATGGCCGTTGCAGAAAGTTTGATGAACTTGGGGGCGGCACATCTTCTTGGTGGTGAGCTGAAAAAGGGGGTACTTAAGCGAGTTGCATTATCCGCGAACTGGATGGCAGCAGTGAACCACCCAGGTAAGTTAACGTGCAACATACAATACGAGTCTTGGCGTTTGCTCTACCCCCGAAAATCCAAGAAATTCTTATACTAATTCGTTGGACAGGCGAGGGTGCAGCTTTGTACGAAGCTGTACATGCTATCGGCATGGAATTGTGTCCTGAGCTCGGTATTAGCATCCCTGTTGGCAAAGATTCCACATCGATGAAGGCTTCATGGAAAGACCAAGAGACAGGAGAAGCTAAAGCAGTCACAGCGCCTATGACTGTAGTTGTTTCGGCATTTGCACCAGTGGCCGACGTCCGAGAAACATGGACGCCAGCACTTCGAAGACTCGAGGATGTTGGTGAGACTTTTCTCATATATGTGGATCTTGCTCAAGGCCACAAAGCCATGGGTGGATCCGCGCTTGCGCAAGCATTTGGCCAGCTAGGAGACGAAGCTCCAGACGTTAGAGACTCGGAGATGATTGTTGACTATTTCGATGCCTTGACTCAATTACACGAGTCGGGTATTGTGTTGGCGTACCACGATATATCTGATGGTGGTCTAATGACTACAATTGCAGAGATGATGTTTGCCGGCAGATGTGGCGCGGAGCTTATGATAGATGGGTTTACTACAAGCGCCTCGCTGCCTCACGTCCTGGAATCCATGTTCAATGAGGAATTAGGCGCCATTTTCCAAGTCCGCAAGTCCGACGAGACAAACTTCAGGAGATGCTTCGCCACATGCGGGCCTCCTCCACGAATGATCCGAACGATTGGCCGTGTTCCTGCAGCCTCAAAGCAAAAGCTCTCTCTCCGTTATGGCCAACAATCAGTCCTGTCTATCGACCGTTCTGAGTTACAACAGCATTGGTCCAGCACCTCCTATCAAATGCAACGTCTCAGAGACAACGTGTCATGCGCGGACTCTGAGTTTGAAACACTTCGCGATGATCGCGACCCCGGCTTACACTACCGGTTGACTTTCGACCCCAAAGAAAACATACTCCCCTTCACCACAAGTATTACAAGTGCCTTTTCAAGTTTATCAAGCGCTTTTGCGAAAACGCCCCGTGTTGCCATTCTTAGAGAGCAAGGCGTCAATGGTAGTTTCCCCCTTCCCCTCAAGATGTTGCGTCTACATCCTTCCTTCCTCACCGAGCAACGCTGACTCAAAAACCTGCAGGACACGCCGAGATGGCTTTTGCTTTCAAAGTCGCCGGATTCGACGCCATAGATCTTCATATGAGCGAACTAATCGACGGCCGCAACTTGGACGATTTCGTCGGCATCGCCTGCTGCGGTGGCTTCTCCTACGGCGACGTCCTGGGCGCTGGCCAAGGCTGGGCGAAATCCATCCTCATGCACTCCGCTCTCCGTGCGGAATTCCAGAAATTCTTCGCGCGCAAAGACACCTTCGCCCTCGGCGTCTGCAATGGCTGTCAAATGCTGACCCGTCTGGCGGAACTGATCCCAGGCACCTCGAACTGGCCCCTCTTCCTCGAGAACCAGAGCGAGCAGTTCGAGGCTCGGTTCGGCATGGTCAAGATCCAGGATAATACCAGGACGCCGTCTGTCTTCCTGCATGGCATGAATGGGTCTTCACTGCCTATCGCCGTCTCGCACGGCGAGGGACGCGCCAGCTTTAAGAAACAGTCTGACCTGGAAGCCTTGAACGAACACGGTCTCATCCCCATCCGCTACACGGATACCCGAGGCCACGTCACGACCAAGTACCCCTCCAACCCCAACGGTAGCCCGGAGGGCATCGCAGCGGTCAGGAATCTAGACGGGAGGGTCTTGGCGCTCATGCCGCATCCCGAGCGCACCATCATGGCTGATGTGGGCAGCTACGTGCCCAAGGAACAAGCGGAGGAGTGGGGCGAGTATGGACCGTGGGTTCGGATGTTCAGAAGCGCTAGGCGCTGGGTTGGTTAAATTAAAAGGTTCCTATAGTACGTTACTATAGATTTTGGGCGGGTTGCATGCATTTGGTGGCTTCTAGATAGATTTGCGGCGTTGGATTTTGAATAACATAAACAATCGAACGAGATTTTTAAAGCCCTTTTCATTCTTGCAATCTTTTATTGGAATGGATGAAGTTTGCCCCCGGTTTCATCGCCCACGCCAGTCTCGCCAACCCCCTCTTTGAAATATATTTCACTGAACATATAAATCGAGTGCTGGTATCCCCTGTTGCCTACTTCTAGAAGCGTTGTATTCCCTTGTGGCGTGACGTTCTTATATCCGTTCTCGCGACTTGACCATATATCGTGTTCTTCGTCACTAACTTGCATGGGAAGATTACAAGGAGTAGGAGTCTGATTCTCGAAGTTTGCTTCAGTTCAGGACCCGACGAGTTTCTTGGGTTTTACGCATTCACTGCTCTGCGCATTACGCATATAAAAGAGTTGGGTGGACTTAGGCAGAAGGGTTTGGATATGTGGTCTTTCCCATCGAGCAGGAGATGTGGTTTTGTTCGAGGTAGGCATGTGATATTTCCCATGCTGCTTTCCAGGAGGCTGTAATATCCGCCGCAACGTCCTGAAGGCGAAGGATTCTTGGGATAGATAGAATTCATACTTTGCAGTACGAGTACATACCGACCATTAATCGCGAATGGAAAAGTAATCATATATCCACCTCTCGAATGCCATGTCCAAGCATCCCGTTCGACGCAACACTATTCCTATCCAAGATCTTCTTCGCGGTATCCGCGCCAGCCGCTGGCACTTTATATTCGAACCTCTTTCCCTCGCCAGGTCTCGTGCCATCGGGTAGAGGATACGGATAGGGCAAGTACTCGGGCATCAGCCCCAGCTGGACGAGTACGGAAGCCTGGTCCCATGCAATGTGCTCATGGTAGAGCCTATCGCCTCGGACATTGACAACTGATGTGAATGGCACTCTGACTGGTTTGCCCGTGGGTGGGATGCCTGGTATCCTACAGAGTAAGCAGCAGTTAGTTTATACACAGTATTAGGACGGGGTGTAAAGAGATCCCGGACGCTCACAGCCAGTCGATCTCCACGGTGTGTGTAAACGAGAAGACGAACTCGTCGATAACCCGATCAATGCCCACCGTCCGGCTCACAAGCTCCAACTCTGTATCCTCGGGATTGCTGAAGATGAAATGGTGCCGGTAGAAGTTCGAGAGACGTTCCCGTCCGATGCCTCCTGTCATCTAGCTAGCCATCAGCTGGTGCTTGCCTAAGGTATCGAAAGGGATGTCTGCCGTGGGTATGTGATTGACATATGGTTCTTCAACCATCGTCGCCATAGTCTTCTCTACCGACCGTTCCGCAAACTCGAAGCACGTATGCTCGTCCCAGATGGCCTCCAGGTCAAAATACGGACCGCCCGTATGCTTTTTTAAAAACGTCAGGTTTCTCGTGTGCGACACGGATTCCGAGGCATAGTGGAATAGATCATGGCCCGGGGATGCGAAATAAGGGGACCCCGTCTTGGGGTATTCGTGTACGGCGCTTCCGTTTGACGTTTCTAACTTCTCGGTAGCCTTCCCGGCTACATGATAGAGGATTGGAGTTGAATCCGTTTCTGACCTGGGTGTCGACGCATCTGCATATACAACTGCCGCCACAATATTCGGTTTCGAGGCTAGTGTTTTCTTTACTGTTTCCCAGACCGTATAGTCATAGACTGCGCACCAGGAAAGTCAGAATGCCTTCTTACACCGACTGGTCCGGCCAATTGCACCACCACCCACTCACCAATGACTCCGATCTTGCGTCCCTCGCAAGCTACGCACTGCTGCAACGCATTCTCCGCGTCCGAAATCGCTCTCTCGGCAGAATCAACCTCCCTACATACGCGGCTCTGGATCTCGGCGACTGTAAAACCCTCTTCGGCCCATTTCTGTGGCGGTTCAGGGACGTCGGATGCGGGTTGGTGTGATAAATTGGTTGCGGTGATGAGGATGAGGGGTGGGCCGCGGCCTGCGCTTTTCAGGAGAGGTGGGTGGAGGAGGATTCCTGGCGCTAGAGACTCTGATTCAGCTGAATCTAAAGCAACGCCTCCTGTATCAGAACTGGACATGGTCTAAGGTATGTCGTTATTGATAGTTGACGAGTTTCAGCAGACTTGTAGTAAAGCAAGATGGTTCATTGCATGTTGTTTGAAGGTATTGCATAAATTTACCCCGCTATTACCCCTCCCCCTTTTCTTCTTCACCCCCACCACGACACACGACGCTGTTAGTGGAGATCTTTCAATACACACAAGACATAAATCTTGAGATCAGACTGTCAGCGATCATCGGTCTCTGAAAACAAAAGGTCGATACCATTGTGCCCGGACTGGGACGACGTGCACCTTGAGCTACCCCGCACCTGATCCAGCCTCCCCTGACATCTCCACCCTCCATTCCTCTATTTTTTTCTTCTTTCAGTTATTTGTAGCTGAAAGTGGTATCTTTCAATAGAGTCATAGGCTTCGATCATATTACAATGTTGTGCAACGGCCAAGGCTCAGCAGCTGAAAGCATTGTCACCTGTTTACAAAATGCGGCCAGCCACATCCCTCTGCTTAACCACGCCTCTCTCTTAATGTCTTACTTCCTTTTTTTATCAGCTTTTTAAAAGCCCAAGCCTACAGTATCAAGTGGGTGCTAAGCCTTGTGCCATTTGCGTATCTTTTGGGGGCAATCGCTGTCTTGTGGGTGGCATCGCTCTTTCCGTAGCTTCCAGAGTACTGTACCCGCCATGTATTTTCATAACACCCTGTTCGTTTCTAATACAACAAACAAGCAACTTGTTATCCCTATCATTATATCTTCGGTCTCTTTTCCCTTAATTTCCTACAAAATAAAGCACTCTCAAAATGTCACAGCCTCTCACTCGCTTTGCTATTGAAGCAGCGATTTCAAAGTATGGCCCAGTCCTCCAAATCCACCCCTACGAAACGTACAACCCCTGCTCTGTCGAATGGTTCCTCTCTCATTGCACACTTATCGATTCCAAAAGTCCCTTTCATAACATCGTCCACCCCACACAAACGCAGCTACCTCATACACCCAAAGAAGGCACACGCTACTACCTCAAGATAGAAGAAGCTGTCAAACCTGGAGACATCTCTACAGCAAAGGCATACGTGAATGCTTTTTGGGTTCCGGAACAGACCTATACAGACCTTCAGTTTTGGTTCTTTAGCGCCTACAACGGTCACGGAACCGCCCTTTTCTCCTCCCTGCTCCTCAACAAACTAGCTCACACCGGGACTATCGACCTTTCCCCTCTGGGAGAACATGTAGGGGATTGGGAATATGCCGCTATTCGGATTGACAACAATACGCAAGACATGATTGGTATAATGCTATCTGCTCATGGGAAAAATATCTTCTACGATAAAGCGGCTGTAGAGAAACAATTCAAGTTAACCAAAGGTACATAATCTCCCAAGAAATATATTTCTACCTCCGAGACCTGAGTATTAGGTCGTTCTACATTATCCTAGCTTCCAAAATCTACCATAACACGCAAAGCTAACTGCAAGATCCTGAACTCAAGACACGCATCCTGTTATTTACTCCTCTCTCAACGGGCATGCCAACTTTCCCTCTACAGGGCCAAACTACACCGAACACCGCAGAATCCTCGGTACGCCCGTTGGTCTTGACTTTAACCTGCTGAACAGCACCGCAGACGGCGGCAAATCACTCGATTGCTCACAGTACTATGAACTTGTAAATGCTCCTTGGCTGAAAGATGTATGTACCTTATCTGATCATTGCATTTCTTGATTTTGGCACGTTCCGGGGGTTGCAATAGCCTTTGAGATGCTCTAGGAGTTTTCAGATATCGAAATATGCTGATTCTGTGAAACTGAAGGTCGTCAGTCCCGCTTGGGTAAGCTATCCGTATCGATGGGGCCCGGAAGGTACGGCGATTCACATGGATGCTAAGACACTGGGAAATTTCCTGGTCGCTGCGTTGGGAGAGAAAGAGGCTGATCCGTTGTTGAACACGCCGGTTGTATTGGCTGCTAGTTGGCTCTTACATGTTTTTGTTACCGCGGATATCAATGGCGCTGGGGCACCGAGCGGACAGGGTCCTTGGAGTGGGCATTATTAAATAGGATATGACGGAAATGGTGGTTACGGAGGCAAAGTCCTGGAGCTTGGGAGTTGGCCTAATCTGCTACAGAAAAAGAGACAATGAAGGAGGTTTCCCGTCCATATAACAAGTTGCCAAACCTATATGGTAACGTATGTCATATCTTTGACATTACTCCTCCATGACTTTATGCGTATTAATGCTCACACCATTAAAGTTAGCCTTCGAAAGTAAACACGTCCAAAACACCTAGTCAATACACGCACAATCATCCCTCCTCCCGCTCCTCCTCCACCGTCTCCCCAGCCCCGGACACCTCCACGCAATCTCCGGCACACTACACTGCAGCAAAACAGCCCACAACCTCTCCACCGTAAGTCCCAACACCGGTTCCTCAACACTATCCCCAACCCCATAAACGCCATCCTCAGCCCACCTCCCCATCCTCCCCTCGCCCTCCAACTTCCCCGGCAACTTCTCCCTCGCATGCGCCCACGCATTCCCCACATCCTCGTT
>QGMG01000762.1:0-18768 GCA_007825325.1 Lachnellula cervina | reverse complement strand
GTTGGGTGTTTGGATTGGTTGGTTTGGGGTTGCTGGATTGGGGGTGGTGGAATGGGATGAAATGGAATGTGAATTATGAAGTCCTCTCTTTTCTGCCGGCCTCAGGTAGATGTTTAAGTATTATAAGGTACCGTATAAATTGGGATAGTGGCCCTGGGGATCTAAGCAGCACTAGATAATAATGTTCCAGGCCGCGTGGGACATTAAAAGTCAACCATGCCGCCTTTGTCCATCCGGTATAAGAAGCTTTAGGGCGATATATATCCTAGGCTTATAACACTAGCGCTATACAAGTAATAGGGTAATATCAAAGGGGGGACTATAGTGCGGGGTGGGACACTATCCCAATTTATACGGTACTTAATTTCATGCATCAAATACCTCCTTTCTTTCCCACCACCTTGCCGTGATTAATCGGCGGAGCTTGAGGGCGAGGAAAGCTTAGGGAAGTGCCGATTATACAGTACCTTATCGGGTCGGTTTTCCCGCAGCGGAATTCAAGATGTTGTCTTTAATGGATGAAATGATCTTGAATATGAGCTAAGACTACTAATATGGTTGGAGTAATAGCTAGCAAAATGTGCCAAGGAGTACTGGTAAGTTGTTCCTAAATGTTAATATGGCTAACAGCCAAGCAAAATGGGTATGATAGCAATAATAGCACAACGTTTCCCTTAAATCCACCCCTCTCACTCACAAATTTTACCGACCCATAACCTCCGACTTCACAAGCCCAGCACTGACAATCCTCTTCGTCCATCTAATCTCTTCCCAGTCCGTCTCCCTCACCGTAATCACATGCAACAACCATCCAGAAGCAGTTTGCTTATCCCTTTTCAGTCGCCCCAAACACCTCGCCATCATGCCAGGCTTGCCAATAAATACCTTGCTCTCGCTCTCGGCCAGACCCGTGGTCTTGTAATTCATGAGAACTCCGCTCGCAATTGGCCCTTTCTCGAAGAAGAGGTCTCCGAATTGGAATGTCTGCTTTGATGTTCCTGCTTGGCGGGTTGAGAAGATGACTTTGGCGAATAACTCAATTACAGCGTCTTGGCCGAGTGCATTGCGCCGGCCGCCTTCTTTGAACATTTCGCCGATGCGGAAGCACACACGGAGGAAGCTTTGAGTGGATACACCGACAATTTGACAACGGTCTGGTGTCAAGCTAGGGAAATCCGGTCGAACAAAGGCTTTGAGTGGCTGGTATTCGTGATTGTCATCCAAGAATTTGCTAGTTGACTTTGTGGTTTGCTGGGTAGCTTGGGGTTTGAAGTATTCCGATATTTTGGCTACAGGGGGAACTGGTGGCACAACTAAGCATCGATAGTCTTCTTCGACTTCAGGAGGGACATTTGCATCTGCATTTTCTCGACGTATGAAAGACCAGTCTTCTTCCTCGCTCGCAAGTGGTTCTAATCTTGGTGATAGTGGATTACTAGATTTGTCAGTACTAGGGCTGTTTCTCACCTTGCTTGGCGATGCGCTTGACGTTTGTGGTTTCGGGGGTGAGAATTGAAGAGAGCGATCAAAGAATTCTCCGTCTACTGAATCTTGGAAATCATGTTGAAGGCTTTCCGGGGGTTCGAAGGTCTCAACAATACCCATAATTTGATCTGCCGCCTCGAGCATCATCTCTTCATCCGCATGATCCATTGGAAAGTCGTCGTCTTGTGCAGAGTTTAGGAGAGGGGAAGTTTGAGAATTCACAATCCCTGGATTGGCTTGAATGGCTTTCGGGGTCCACCTCTTTGGATGGTTGTTTCCGGATTGATGTGCTGCTTGTGCAGGGCCCGAGAAACCTTCAATGGGCTCTACATTTTCTTGGGGGGTCAATCGACGAGGGGATTGCGTTTCAGGCACAAAATGATCTGAACCGATTTCGAAGAGATCGGCGTCATTCAGACCTTCGTCATACTCATCAAGCTCGAAGTCCTGGGATGCACCATGGCTTATAATTTCGATTTCTTCGTCTTCTGATCGATCAATTTGCATCTCAGAGTGCCGACGCTGGTATTTACGAGCAACTTGTGGCTGGATGCTGGGATCAGGGTCTTCCAACATCCCCTGACGTTCTTTCTCGGTATTCGTGCCTGTGCCGTCGACTTCGAGAGCAACAGTATCAGACAAAGTATGGCGAACAGTTGGGTCCTCTATAGATTTCCCATCCGGACGTAGAGTGTTCTCCCATGATTCATCGTTGGTTAGTTGCTGCTCTGTCTGTAAAAATTGCAAATCATCCAAGAGACCATCAAGCATCCTAGCTTCACTAGAAGTGGGACCATCATAATGAGAGGCGTCTGGAGGCGATGGGGTCCGTTTAATGGGTGGCCGATGATCTTCTACGTCTCCGAGAACGTTGTCAGCATGCAAAGTCGTTGAATCGCCCGCTCTGGAGGTGACGCTTGGCGGGTACTCCATCCTTTGCGGCGGCGAATTAGTCGTCATTTCCTGCATCTGGCCCACGGGACAATCAATGATTTGAGACGCGGCTCTAGCAGGCTCATTGGAAAATGGATCACTTGTCTCTACATTCCAGCAAGCATCTTGGAACAAGCTATCGCTACTTGGAAGTTGGCAATAGTCGGATGAAGGTGGAGCGACGCCCTCATCTTTGTCTTCTAATTGTTGTGTTCCTACACTAGTGTGAGTAATTGCATAACGTGTCGCGGCTGGGCCCGATTGTGCTTCGATTGGGGCTTTGAATTTGAATGAGGCCAGTTTGTCCAATGTAGTCTTCGTGAGCTTGACAGCATCTTGAGTTGTTGTCCATCCTAGTTGACTCTTGATTTTATGCGAGGGGACGGGTTCATCTTGAAAGGTCTTCTCTTGGTTGGTGACTGGTTTCGTCACTGTAAGGCTCTTGAAATGTGGTAATTGAGGTTTCTTGCTCTTACGGCCTGGCTTGTTCTTTAAGCGCTTGGCAGAGTCAGGAGGAGTCGTCAATTGTGAAGCTTCCTGGTCTTGGTCGTTGTTCTGCGGTACGGTAAGGCTACCTTCAACTGGTTCTGGTATTTGCGGGAGCAATTGATGTGGGCTTTTCGCAGACTTTGTTCTCTTGGCAGGGGCGGACTTTCTTCTTTTGGGCTGAAATTTGTCTTGCTGTCCTTGATATTCCAGGTCTCCCTCGTCTCTGAACTCCCAAACGGCACCAATAGAATACGCTCGGCCACTAACTGATTTGGCAGCCTGTCGCTTCTTACTTTTCGTGGGGAAAATATCAGGGAGGGCGTCGATGGGGTGATCGTGATGCATCTCGAGTGGATTAATGTATTGGGTAACTGTATTATTTGGGTTGACAGGGGTAAAGGATGAGGTTTGAAAAGCCTGAATAGTGCAACTCCTACTTCAATTGTCAGTTGCAAGCAATGATAAAAATGCTAGGTAGACTCACTCGTCTGGTGCCTTCCATGCCTCCTCGCCCATGACCTGTAAGTCCTCTTGATCCCAGCCATCATACACCGACATATCGTCCTCCCCTAAGTCACGAATCCCTCGATGAGAGTGGATAGATGAGACCTTGGTTCAGATATCCGCAGAGCTGACAATATTGATGATGGTTGTTCTGGTTGTCGGAGAAATAAAATGGCGGCTGAATGCGTGTATCGGAACCGGACCGGCACTTCACTCTATTGGCAATTCCCGACTAGCTGTAACCGTACTAGCGCGAGGCTATCATAATCACCCTGTGGTGTGGTCACAGGCACAGGCTCGCAGGCGCAGGTTACCTTTTTTGTTTATGTCGCAGTCGCACATCTCATCTCGTCTTGGATATGTTCAACAGCATCAGCTTCACGTTCGTCTCTCGTGCATCTTAGTATTCCCTCCTGTGCACCTTCATACCTTTACGTGCGACCCAGGCTTTTAGCAGACAGTAAGCAGAGGCAGACAAGCAGTCAGAACTACCCCGCCAAGTCGCGTCTTTCTTATCAAGGTTGCCCCTCAATCCTTGACATCAACCTCCTGCTAGCCGCTTATGCTTACCGTCCTTCCCATCTTGCTATTACTCACTGGTATCCGGACCAGGGGCCGAAGAGAACTATCGTACCTCTTTTAGACGGCTTGCGTGAAAGATACTTTGAGGTGACGGGGACTATAGGTGCCACAAATCTCACAACCTCTGTACACCAGAGGGGCAGGACGACATTGCAACATGTTTTCTTCTGTTAGTATCATTTCCTTTGGGCTTTTATCATTCCCTCGCAGCTACCATTGTTCCATTGCGTGTGTATATTTCCATCACTATTGGTCTTCCACCAGCATACCACCATGATCCCTTTCTGCTCCCACGACTTAGAAGTCAATTTGCTACGCCCAATACGGTCAAAGCTGGCTTGTAAAACCAAGGATGAGCTTGGTGTTAGGGCTGCCGCAATTAGTTATGATGGTGTGAAAACTCCGGCTTTAAAAAAGAGGATCCGTGAACTGTTCAACAGGGTTACAAAGCTGACACTGCGTTTCATCCACCAGAAGAAACCCTATTCTGCAGTCACTGTTTCTGTGGAGAATCTCACCAGTGAACAATATGAAGAAGATGACTTCAGTGGTATCCCAGATCTTGTGGAAGCTATCAAGCTTCAAGCAACCGGACCTGCCGAAGCAGCTCGAGCCATTCGCAAGAAGCTAAAGTACGGAAATGTTCACCGCCAGATTCGAGCTCTTACACTTTTAGATGGCCTAATTCAGAATGCTGGGGCACGATTCCAACTTACATTCGCCGATGAAATGCTGTTGGAGCGTTTACGCGTCTGTGGTACTTCGGATCTCTCCGATCCCTTGGTCAGAGACAAGTGTAAGGAGCTTTTCAGATCATGGGCTACTGAGTATAAGAACGTGCGTGGACTCGAGCGAATTGCTGCTCTATACAAGGTGCGTAGGTTGATTCCCTAGTTTTCCATCCGCTAACATCATAATCAGGAACTTCCTCGCCGCAAGCGAGTGGTTACTCAAGACCAGTCCAAGGTTCTCCGCGAGACTGAACAGAATCCATTTGAAGATGATGAGGATGAAATGCCTCCACCAGCACCTGTACCAGCATCCACACCTGGGCATTCTCGAAATACATCACTCTCTCAACTAGGCCAACCCAGCAGAACCTCAAATTCATTATGGAGTCCATCAGCGCCAGTAATTGCATCGAAGAAGGCAGCAAAGAAAGATAAGGACAAGAAAAGTGGAAAGAAGAAGAGCAAACCTTTTAATCTTGAAGCTGAGAAGGACACCATGAAGAATTGCATCGCCGAGGCTTCTGTTGCTTCAACTAACTTACTAAACGCCTTACGGTTGATCAATCGTGAGAAGGAACAAATTTCCGAGAATCAGGCTGCTGTTCACCACTTCGATATCTGCAAGCTGCTGCGGAGAAAGATTCTGCGCTACGTGAGTATATAGTATCTCGCCTTACGGTCTTACTAACCGTGTAATTAGATCCAACTTGTAGAAGCGGAACAATGGCTCGGCGCCCTCCTCCACGCAAATGACGAGCTCGTCACTGCGCTAATGACCTTCGAGCAACTTGACCGCTCTATCGACGCAGACAGCGATTCAGACGACGAGCTAGCCGAGCAGGCCAATCTCTACAACAAAGGTAGTTACACTCTATCCACGCTCCTCAACCCTTCTAATTCTCGCAGTTACCTCCGGAAAAGGCAAAGAAACCGACGTCTCCCAACAATTCGCTGGTCTTCAAATCGATCGCAAAGGCTCCAGCCCAGAACAACGCCCCCCTCCCCCACCAAGACCCGCTCAACCTCCAGCTGCTGTTGAGGGCGATGATTATCCGTCTGAGGATGAGGACGATCCGTTTGCTGATCGCAATGAGCTTAACACGCCCGCTGTTGAGAAAGATGAGCCGCGTTGGTGAGTTAGCTTTTATCCCCTATCCCTAAAGTAACATTCTAATGTGATTGGGGTATTAGGAAGGTTATCTGATTTAAATGATTCTTTCGTTTCTGTCATATACTATGCATGGATGGATAGGTAAGGCTAGGGATTATAGTGAGCCTACAGCAGTAAGGTTAGTGTACTGCATTGGTCTTCTGCGAGCTTAAGCGGAGATGCATAATGAAGCGAGCGATAACATACCATAATTTTAGATTGAATCTAACTGTTTATGAACTGTTTTGGGTGATGGCAGAACTGTCTGGGGGTTCATATTGAGTATCGTTCCCCTAGTGAGAATTGCTTCGATCTCACTTGCCGCAGAAACATTACTGCATTGTTACATTTTACATTGTTCTGTCTTTGTTTTGCCACTTTTGTTTGCACCATGAAGGCGAGTCACTTCTTTTGCAGTCATATCTTTTAAAACATTTATTCCTTTTACTGGTTTTATTATTCTGTCATCTCAACTCCGGGCGAGGAATGGAATAAATCAGGTTGCAATTTATCAAGTCATTTCAACTCCGAGTCGAGTGAGAAAGGAGATAGAGCCATGGCGTGAACTTCTTCACTCTCACAGTCCACCAGGGAATCGGTCCACGAGTTCCCAAGGCTCTTGCTCTTCATTATCGTCATGAAGATCCACGTCCTCAAATTCCTCTACGATCTCGGAGTAGATGCTCCTCAAATGCTCTTCCTCCTCATCCTCGTCCTGAAGATCCACGTCCTCAAAGTACTCAGCCTCCTCCGCGGCAGGTAGCTCTGGAGAGTCTGGGTACGGAGACTGCTCTGGAGAGTACGGGTCCTTCGCAGACAGATCTGGAGAATCCGAGTACTTATAAACAGGCTCCGGGGTCGCAAAATACTCCTCGTACGTCACCAGCTCCTCCTCATCCTCGGTACTAGACAGCTCCGAAAGATCCAAGTCCCTGGGGAAAGCCCCCGGGACCTTAAAACAGTCCTCCTTCATCCATTCCTCCACAGGCACCCACCCATACCGTAAATCCGGGTACCTAACTCCGCAATCAGAGCCAGGACAGGTAAAACGGGTATTACCGTCCTCTACCTCGGACAAGTGGATGGCGTTGTTGACGCATTCAAAGTGCCAAATGCACTCGCACGGTAGCTTGACCTTGGGGGAAAGCACGTCGAGGTTGTAGGTTTCGCAGTGGGGGCAGACGAAGCCCTCGGCTGCGTTTGGCAATGGGGTCAAGAAACGGTCTTTGGTGTCGTTGTAGACCCAGACCATTTCTAAACGTCGGGGGGTATTTGGTAGGCTGCGGTCTCCCTGGGTTGTGGAAGTGTCGACTCCCATTGGGAAGGTTGGTGCGGTGGACAGTTTGGGTTGTTTCTGGCTGGGGTTTGCTGTTGGTGGTGGTGAGATGTTGGGGTTGTTGGAAGCGGTGAGTGTGGGGAAAATATTTGAGGTGAGTTATTGATTTAATATATATTCGAAATCACTACTCTGTTCTTTCTATCTATCTCTTTTGTCCACAATGCTATTGTTGAACAACAAGTGCTTTGTTTTTGTTATCAGATAGTACCATTGTGAACTCAAAAGCTCTTTGTTCTATGTCTTTCGTAGTGCTGTCTCATGTAGGTTAACCTTGACTATTATTCTTCAATGTTTTAGTGACGGGAAGCAGAGTCTTGTACTTTTTGATATTTCTTTGCCAAGGGAAGTAAAAATCAATAGCTAGTACAGTTATTTCACCCCTTTCTTGTTCCTTCTGGGATTAATTACACTCATATGATCTCCTTCTCTTATAGAGAATAATATACAAGAATAAGTATGACTAATATAGCCCAAAGTGGCATATTATATAACCTTAATATAAGCTCCAGCCTTATTACACTAAGATAATACGTAATACGATAGTATACTATTGTAATTAAGGTCTAAGGTGCCTCCTTTCTGAAGCTTGCTCTTCGTTAATCTTTTTATTTCTCCTCGCCGCCCAGGAAACGGAACCAAAGCAGAAATCCGTCAACTTGCTCAGTCATTCACCTTGAACGCGAACCCGAATCGGGTAGCAAAACTTTTATCCGGACATTATATGCTGTTTCCAGGAACCGGACCGGATTTCAAAGAGTGGAACTTTGGACCGGCATGTAAAAAAAGAAGCCATGGGACTGTACGGTAGATCATCCGTAGATGTCGCACAATCGGACTTTGTCGGTTCACGCTTGGGGATTTAGGGTCTCGGCGGGCATTGTTGGGCTCCTAAAGGTTTAGTGGTGCTTGGTGGAGTGCTTTCCTGTTTGGGGGTAACTAGTTGCTTGATCTTGGCAATACCTAATCTATTTCCACCCCCGCCTTCCTACCCCCGCCCCTCGATTACGCTACATAGTCTTAGGCCCTTTTATTTTATCCAAATAGTAGGGCTGAACTGCTAGATAAATGTGGTTTCACTGATAGCATTAGTTTAATAGATCTTTCATTAAGTTAGTTCCACTTCCGACGGAAAGTTAGCAGTTAACTAACTATTAAGAACGCTGATACGGAGTATGTTTTCTGTGTGTTGTAGCAATGGAAGGAAAGGGTTGCTTTAAGATAAACCTTTTATGCCCTTCTAATAATAATATTATATATAATTATGCAGTTTGTTACTCGACGAATAAAGTTGCGTGTTGCTTGTTTTCCTAGAAAGCTTGCTTCCGAGGATGGGATTAGAAGGATGGCGTCTGAACTGCTAACCATACAGGGTTGTTAGTATGACTATTATAGCTGCGAGAGTAGCTATGGATTTCCACCCGCATTTGAAGACATAGGACGCTACGCTATGGTATTTGGAATTGTTCTGCAATGATTTCATGTCTATTGATTTCACATAGTTGGTTTACTTCTTAGAAAACCCCGCAGGAAACCAAGTAGGTTACTTGCGGCCTGGGAGGCTTCCGGCACGTCCCTTTTCATTGTACTGTAGTTAGGGCGTGTCACTTCGGCAGCCCGGCTGTACTTACGGAGCGTACGGCATGCCATTCCGGCTTTTATTTACGTCAGAATCAGGCGCGGGGCTTCCTTCGGGGTTTCAACGTAAAGTCTAATTCTTGAGTCCCGTGAAATAGAGTTCATCATGAAATGAAACATGGGGGACGTGCACTAAAAGTCCGGCTATTCCGTCCACCCCCCTTTTGGCTCGCGTAACGCGTGTCAAGCCGTGTCGAGATAACACCGACTTAATGCCCAACTATAGGGAGTACTGATAAGAATTCTACTGATTAGGGCATTTGCAAGTAAGGAATTACCTAAGATGATGCTTATTACGTCCAAATTAGGCTTAGTCTATATTTATATGATCAGTATTAATATATGAATTAAATGAGGTTATTTTCATCTATTCACGATCGATTCCTGAACTTAATGATATTTACGTAAATAACGATGCTCTACTCTACTGATTCTCTGGTCTTTTCTTAGCGCATTCAGAGTATGCTGTCTATGAGGTGGACTAACTTTAGCACAGACCTTTCAAAATCCAAATATATAACATATCGAACTCTGAGTGTTTACTCTGACCGACTTTTCTGTTTACTTTAGCCGCTAGCGAGCGGGTGTAACGATCATCTGATCAAAGGTATAATCCCACCTGGACGTTTGTGATCTTCGAGGGCTATATACATAAGGCTTGCCCTACCTGCGGAACGCAGTTCCGAAACAGGGCATACCCCTACGGAGAGCCCCTTTAGCACAGACGAAGTACCTTAGTACTCAGTGACCTACGGAGTATAGTAAATTTAATAGCTTTTTCTTTAACTCCTACCTGACTTTGCGGGCAACTCCACTTTTAGCACGCGAAGTACGGAGGGTACACATGTCGCTACTGCCGCACAGGCCAAATCTGATGTCCCTTGTGTGCTGACCTCTACGTGTACGAAAAAACTTGCGGAATAAGTGCACCAAAACTCGCTTATCTATTCCGCAACTTTTTTCATACACGTAGAGGCTGACCCAGCATGAAAGCGACGAAATCGCGTTCGGGCTCTCCCTCTACCTTGTTCGCGTTAGACTAATAGTGGAGTTGCCCGCAAAGTCATGTACTCGCTTTGTTTTTAAGTCTAACAGTGGAGACTGTTTTTACTCCACAACTTCATGCTGTCCGCTACTTAAAGTGCTTAGAATTAATAAAGAACAGGCCTCTCTTGCTTCAAGATTGCTTAGACCCACTGTATCTTTTGCTGTCTAGGGATTTATAGTAAGGGTATAGAGTTAGTTATATATGCGGGATCTATCTATTCTACGCTAAACAGTCTCCACTATTTGACTTTAAAAAAAGCAAGTAGGAGTTGATACTAACGCCGAAAATAACTTAGCGCGGAAAGACTGATTCTGGCTATATAATTAGCTTTGAACTCTATACTATAGCGCATTCTATATTAAGCTTAAAATTATAAAAGGGAGCTAAGTCTATATTTTCCGTATATCTCCGTACAGATAATATTATCTTGATTTTGGGTTATATAATACTCGGGGGTTTAGCAGCGTCTTCTCATTATAGAGTAATCCTAGGTATAAGTTAAATAGGGGAGTAAACGTTTGAATTACTTAGTTAGCAGGGGTATTACGTTTATATTACCTAGCAAGCACGGTCTAACAGCGCTGCAACTACAATACTCTGCAGGTAAGCATAACTCGCACCTCCTAAATTACTTTATAAGTCTTGCCTTATAGAGTATATAGGTAACGCTCCTTAATCTGCAGTCTAATTAATTACCTCTTTTAACTGGAAATATGCGCACCTTTTAAAAGTCTAGCAAATCCTTACCCTTTTTATAAAGACTTTATATTTTTAAAAGGAAAATCGTATAACATAGGAGAAACAGTTACCTTATAATACTGTAGCAACTATAGAGGTGAATTTGATAGAGTAGGAGAGGCGCGGTAGTGCCTGAAGAGTGAAGGTTAAAACAGCCGGCAGTGATAGCTAGTAGGTGGCTGTAAATAAGTGATTATAGATGTGGATATGGATTATCAGGTAATTTCAACGTAGCACCCCTGTTTACTAGGTAATTCAAACGTTTACTCTATACAGTATCGATAGAAACTGTACTAAAATCCCACTCCTGATTATATCCCGTACCCGTATATGCGTCCGGAGTCCGGAATATTATATTATAAGTAATAGCTAATAAACAGCGTCAGATAATGTCTAATGTGGTAGAATAGGCTTAGCACCAAGATATTTTGCAGATCTTACTTCGTCCTAGGCTAAACTGTTACGCCAAGAGGGGGCCTTGCTTTGGTGCGTTTACTACTGTACCTTCTTAACCACCCTGCTATAAATTTTTTGGCGTAATAGTTTCGCCTGGGACGAAGTAAATTACTTCGCGGACAGGCTGACAGCAGCCAGCTCGCAACACTAAGCTCAATAAGTAGCGTGGAAGATATAACAATAGGGTAATGCTTGTCCCAGTTCTAGAGGCAAGATCCATAGACAAAAAGCGGATTCAGATCAAGGCGAGTTTAGGATAGATCTATTGGGTCTGGGACTTGCATTGCGAAGTAGACGATCAGATAGTAAGGTTACCCCTGCGCCAATCCTCTCCACTCTTCCCCGCTGTCTTTTACGCTATGACTTATCCAACTGTACAGTAGCTTATGTTACTATTGTTCAGACCTGGACACTGGTGGACGGAGACGGAGTCCGTCCATTTTATTAGCCACATTGGTGATTAGCTCCTGAGGTAAGGCGAAGTATCACCGAATTACTATCACAATGATTACAATGGTTTTTCTGAAAAGAATCATCTGCGAGATCTGAGAAGAACATATTGATTATTGACTTAGACGCAGACAATCTATCCAAAGGCACGCGAAGGGATCACTTCTTTGACTGGTCTTGACGCGTAAATGGCGACCTTCTACCCTTGGACACGCTAATTAGCACGGGAAAATGGATGAACTAGAATCCCCTTTCAATATTTGGCCGGGGTGTAATGCAGTTTCCAGCATGCCCATGCATCGATTTACGGAGCTAACATTGGCTGGCGGCGCGGGACATCCGTAGCGTACTAGGGTTGGTCGGCAGTGCTAAATCTACTGCGGAGGTATAGATTCTCATCAACATCAACATCACCTTGCAAGCTTCTTCACATAATTATTACTTCTAGGAGGATGTCGATTCACCACCTCCTCCGCCGCAACTCATTCTCATTAGCAAAGGATGAGGGTTTCATTACCCTTCATTTTGCTGGCCGCTGGAGTCGCTAGTCAATCAGTATCAGATGCTTTTGCATCTCTTCCTCTCTGTGGAGTAAGATACTTTATGCATTGAATACTAACCATTATCTAACAAAGTGCAGCAATCCTGTCTCACTCCTATACTACAGTCAACCAACTGCAACATCACGACTCTCCCCCAACTGAGCCAATGCCTCTGCCTGAGTGTCCAAACAGAACGGAAAATCTCTGCATGCCTTCAAGCAACATGTAATAGCACAGACCAATACGGTAGGACGAACCGGCACTCTTTAGAACTAAACATCAAGGGCTAAATCACGTGTAGTCGTATCCAAGGCCAGCCAGTCATTATGTGCGGGTTATCCTGTACCGTC
Source organism: Lachnellula cervina (assembly GCA_007825325.1). NCBI lineage: Eukaryota > Fungi > Ascomycota > Leotiomycetes > Helotiales > Lachnaceae > Lachnellula > Lachnellula cervina. The sequence goes on along the minus strand of QGMG01000762.1, from coordinate 6,336 downwards.
CAAAGGCCCCCAATTGGTAGCGACCATAGTTTCGCTCTCTGCTATCGCGATTCCCATGATACTGTTACGGGTTCTCTGGCGTCTCTTTTACACAAAGCTTTGGTGGGACGACGTTATGATATTAATCAGCGGGGTAAATTATTCGAATTTTAGAGTCTTCATAGCACAAGTTGATTGATATCTTAGGTCTTTTTGACTGGTCAACTGGTCATGGTAATACTCGGTAAGCGCTTGCGTATGTTCAGATAACGCGATTCTTACCCATATTTTCTAGTCGTTGAGAAAGGATTCGGCAAACACCTTTGGAATATCGACCTGAGGGAATCTACGGATCTTTTAAAGGTTTAGTGCATACTCCGGCCAATATGGTTTATTGCTAATGCCTCTAGATATACTACGTTATGCAAGTACTTTACGTCATAATCCAAAAACTGGTGAAGCTCTCGATACTTGTCTCTTACCTTCGAATATTCCCTGAGACTATCCGGTGGTTTCGCATCAGCATTTACGTAACCATAGGATTCTCTGCTGGGCACGGAATGCTCATTACCCTTCTCACAGCTTTCCAATGTTTGCCAGTCTCGTCAATCTGGAACATAAGCATCACGGGGAAATGCATTGATATAAAATCAATCATCTACGCAGGAACTGCTTTCAGTATCGTCGATGACTTGCTTATAATGACCTTGCCGATACCATGCTTCTCAAGTCTTCGCATGGGAAGACTGAAAAAGATCAGCATTGGAATGATGTTCACTATCGGGTCCCTGTAAGTTGTCCTCGCTCAAACTTGCGCATCTTCTAACAGCTTCAGTTCTTGTATTGCAACTTCAATACGGCTGAAATACGTCAGTTCGTATGGAGGCTTGGCGGATTCGACTTGTAAGTCAACCACGACTTAATTTGAGACATTTACACGATGCTAATCTTGTCTAGGGGACAATGTTGAAACTACTATGTGTAAGTCGAATTCATATACACAAAAGCTTCATTTTCTATATAAGCTCCAGAGCCGAGAGTTATGTCAGGAGCTAAATGGTGTTCCGCAGTATGTGGGATGCCGGCTTTTAATACAGCTCCTAAGCTCTTTAGCTACTTAGACCGGTTCGCTTTTTCTCACACTAATTCGATGGGCAGGGTCAACGGTCGAGATTTTTACAGCAGCTATAGGAGCCTGTTTACCGGCCCTTCGACAGATTCTTCAGCGCGTGTTCCCCAAGAGTGTTGGTGTCACGTACCACTCCTCAAACATGTCTAGGGGAAACTCCTATCGAAATATAGATCGAAAGTTTGGTTCATCAAATGCTTCAAGCCGGCAGAAGAATGTTAACGAGAGTGGCCGTCCGGCCGTTAGTAGTAGTGGCGATGACGACGGAATTGCGGAAGCAGTACATGCTCGAAGATCCTCGGGCGATTTGGAAGGTACAGAGCTAGCCTTTGTACCTCCTCGCCGTCCTTCTGTCGTCCTGAAAGGTGCAGTGATGTCAACCAAGGGGTAGATTGAAGGCGGCGGATGTCATTTATTCGTCAACTTAGCGTATCAAATCTGAGACTTAACTCCCATAGTATTTTGCGGCCGCTTTTTCTCTACTCTAATATTGCGAGTATAAGAGTAAGAGTTCTATACGTGTTCTAATTGCTTTTGTAGCTGTCACAGGATCATGAAGGCTATACGCCCTTTTGCCTATTCAAACTACTAGGCTGTGTGTGTTGGTCCCGCTCTTATTTACCAACTCCGCTAGAAGGCCTCCATTATGCAAACGACTATTCTCATCCCAGATTACCTCTGGGATCTAATCTCTACATCTCATCAATTCATTGTTAGTCGCCCCGAGCAGAATATTCACGAGCTGCTCCTTAAGAGTAATCCGCCCTCCTGACATTTCAAGCGTCTCGTATTAACAATCTCGAAACACGGTCGATACCAGAGCTGAAAAAGAAGACTGCGACTCACAACACGCACGCCGTCCCTTTTTGTGGTTTTCATCATTTGCATATTTTGAAAATTGCAAGAATATATATCCCATACATCATCCTCCAGATGTCCTTCTTGCCAGTTCATTGATTAGTCTCCGCTGACAAATCATCTCCCACCTCAGAATACATAAATATCCACAAACCAACCCAGAACCAGACCAAACAAGACCGAACAGAAGCAAAGAGATGGACACCGACGAAGGTCAGGCGGGGCTGGATTATGGATTGGTGGAAATGTATAGTGGTCGTGGGGATGGGGTCTCGGTCACCATTAACTGCAATGGAAAACGCATCATGGTGAACTTCCTACCCACCGATTCCCTGGGCGGCACTATAGAGGGACCTCTAATTGCACGCTACGAGGCGGCTATTCTTGACGAAGACGAGGATGAGATAGATGCTGCTCAGCAGGAAATCGATGATATAATCTATATAGTAGGAAAGCCCATCTTTGCTCGGCTTGCACCGCCTCTTGCCACGGGGGGCAACTCGGGAATCTGCACTCTCTCCTCTACCCGGAAACCATCTCCTTCCGCTTCGCCACGATCAATGGGAAAGCAGAGCTCTTGAAGCAAGACTGTGATTCTTACCTTGAGCAGAATCATCCTCCTCTCCCACTTCAAATCAACAACGACTTAGGATTGCCCAAATTCTCATCGGATAATATTCAAGTTTTGGAGAAGATCCAGGGCGAGGGTGAGATTACGCGAGTGCTAGTCGATGGACTGGAGAGGTGTTGCAAGAGTGCAGAGCCATTCAACTGGGCAGCAGTAGCACGGGAAGCTGATTGCCTCTGGAAAATCGCACGCTCTAAACACGCCTTATCTATTCGAGTACCAAAATTGACCGGTCTTGTTACATCAGCTGATAATGGGCGAACTATTGGCATTTTGGAAGAGTATATACCGACTGATCTGAAGGATCTGTCTACGTTACGAGACGTAGACGTTGCTACAATTAACCTTTCGCGGAGGAAGAAGTGGGCGTCTCAGATTCGAGAGATGGTTCATTTAATGCATGAGATTGGTGTTGTGTGGGGGGATGGTAAGCCGCGTAATGTACTTATCCATAAGGATACAGACAATGCATGGCTCATTGATTTTGGAGGTGGCTGGACAGACGGCTGGGTGGACGAAGAATTGAGAGAAACACGGCAGGGTGATGAACAAGCTGTTGGAAGAATTCTTGAATTTTTGGGGGTTTAGTTAAATACCTTATTTTGGAAAACTCGGTCGCGAATAGGATATAGTACTGTTCAAAGGGCAAAGAGTCATCCAAGCAAGATCAATTTCACCTCAGGCTTAGCAGCAGCAGTCATTTCAAGTACTTCGGTTAGCACCTGACCAACACCACGACGCTCTGCAATCCCCTCGTTCCAGACGATGTAAAGGATCCAGAAAAGCTTCCAAGGTTTCACTGGCTCTGGCTCTTCTGGCGTGAGAAGTGCGGAACCGATGGTCGGTGTATTGCAGCGCGAGACAATGAGACATTGGACGGCAGATCCTAGGGATGGAAGTAGGTCGAGATTGTCGGGGTGGAGCGAGCCAACGAGCTGATTCTTGGCAGCGAGAAGGGGAATACCCTGGATGTGGTTAAAGTGTGAAGCTTTCTCTCCTTCGTCTTGGCGCGATGGCACTACGCCCAGGGTAAGATAAAATGATATAGTGAAAAAGTGCAGAACGGTGTACGGAGGAAATTTGCTGTTGTGATGTTAGCATTATCTTTTAGTGTGAATGCAGTCCGGAATGAACTGACGGCATCTTGGAAGTGTCTATAACAGCTTCGTTGCCTATTTTCGCTTGCTGATCAACCCAAAGCCTACCGCACTCTTCTCGAGGATCTTTAACTTCCAGACCATCATTTAATACTTCCATCGAGGTGGCACGCGGTGTTCGGTGCCTATAATGTGCTCCCTCTTCGTTTCGAAAAGCAGGTCGAGGTCCAACAGCTGACATCTGTGGGCTTGAACGACGACAACCTACAAAGCATTAGTAGGATCTGGAATAAGTTCATTCTTCCCAAGGGGATGAAGGCGAGCCTACGGACACGGCGCCCTGCCTGTGGGGAAGGATAATCATTTTTCCGGATGAGTAAGCTCTAGGTCGTCCTTATAACTTCCCTCTTAGCTTCATCTCTATACTGCTTCTACATCTTCTCTCTATATAGCTAAATATAATATAACTTAACTGCGCATCTCTTATAATAGTCTCCTAGGCGCGAGAATAGAGTTATTAACCTTTCCAATTTCCATTTCTAGTTATTAAACGCTAATCTATTTGCTCTAAGAGCAACTATTTCCTAATTAACTTTCCCACTTTCTAATTTCCTATTTCTAAGCATAGAATAATTATTTTACACTATAAGAACAAGAATAAGAAGAGGAATAAATAAGAGAAAACCATTTAAGCTACTCTAGCACCTAGAGAGACAAAGAAACTAGATCTAGTAGCAATCAGGTTATAAACAATATTAGAAACTAGAACTAGGCATTTATATAAAGCAATCTAGAGATCTATTAAGATAATAAAGGCAGAAGTAGTTTTATTATAGTAATTTCTAAGAATAATTAGTTCTAGGTGTATAACTTATAAATAATATTACTATTATATACAAGTCTTCTAAAAAGAGAAAGAATAAGCTTTATAATAGAAAATCAACTTTAATATACACAAGCAATATAACTAATTAGTATTACAAAATAGTTATATACCTCTAATTATAATAAGGTAACAAGTTAATAAAGTCTACTATTAGCAAATAGTATTAACCCTTTAAGAAAGCATTTATAGTGTTGCCTTTAGACTAGAAAACCCTATTTAAACTATTGCATTAACTGCAAAGATTACTATTAGCTAAAACTACTACTAACCTATCTCTAATAGAACTAAATAATAGAGTAAAGATATTAAGTAAGATATTATAAATATTATTAAGCTCTTTAAGAGTAGCTAAACTTCTAAGAGTATTAATCTTATATTAGAGCCTATTAGGAACTTAAATAGTTAGAATTAAATATATAAACTCTCTAACTTCTACTAACTTCTAATCTATACTATTAACTAGTACTAAAGTATAAGTTATAAATAATATAATATAATAGATCAATTCTAAGAATTCTAAAGATAATAAGATTAAGATAAACTTATTATTAACTCTAGTAAAGAAATCTCTAGAACTAATACTATTACTATTATATATTTAAGGCAAACAATTCTATATTCTATAATATAGGGAAACTCTAGATTCCTTTATTAACTTAGTATAATTAACACTATAGAGTATAATATTAGAAGAAATAATATAGGCAATAAAACTTATAAAGCTAATTAATATAGATTTATTTCTAATTCTAATATTTATAAGGCTCCTAAATAAAGACTTAAAGAATATAATTAATAGAGTTACTATATTCTTTAATACTTAAGAATTAGAGGCTAATCTTAAAGAAGGAACTAAAAACTAAGCTTAGGCTTTAATATTAAGAGGCGCTCTTTAAAACCTTCTAAGAGAGAAAGATAGTCTATTATTATACCTAAAAGAACTTAATAGAGCAATTACTATTAACTTTAGCTTATTATTAATATATCTTAGAGAATATTTTCTAAAAGCTATAATAGTAGAGAAGTCTAGAATAAAGTTCTTTAATAATATTATACAACTATAATAAGGCGCTAATAAAACAATTCCTAAGTATATTAAGAGAGAAAGAAAGCTTACTATTAGAATAGCTATCTATAATAAGGAAATTCTTAATAAGAGGTTTATTAATTAGATCTAAGACCTAAATCTCTAAGTAACTCTTAGAGGAGTTATTATTTAGAAAGGGATACTTAAAGACTTGAATTTTAAGATAGTTATAAATTGTTTAAACTAATATACTAATAAGAACCCTTTACTATCTATTATAACTAGAAGCATATATATAAAAGACTTTATAAAAGAGTTTAAACAAATACGCTAATAGCTTCTTAATCTAAAGACATTATTAATACTATTACTAATAGTATATAAGAACTAGAACATAGCACTAAAGTAAGAACAATACCTAGTGAACACTATAAATCTAAATAGCAGTTTTAATAATGCCTTATATTAAGCTCTTATAATTATTAATTATTTATACAACTCTAGTTAAACTTAGCTACGCTAGAAACAATTTAGAGTACTATTTAGGTGCTATAACTATAGAGGGAAGCATAAAGAAGGCAGTCTAATTTAAAATTGCAACTAGCTACTAAACTTAAGAGAAGTCTAAGATAAGTAGTATAAGATTAATATAAAGAATATTCAGTAAGTAGAAGAGAAGGCAATATTAGTATTAGCCTATTAAGCTCTAGCAGCTTCTATAGAGTTATACTA
>QGMG01000761.1:0-18792 GCA_007825325.1 Lachnellula cervina | reverse complement strand
TACCCTTCTTAGGTTTAATGATACGCTTTGAACAGTGCAAACCCTGTTTGACTAATCAAGTAGCTAGAAATACTATTAAGTGCTAGCAGATCACTGTTTATCACCGTAAATCCTCACTGTAAAAAAGCGGGGCTCGAATTACTCTTCGGCCGCGCGGAGTATATTAGACTTTCCATCTGTACAGCTTATACGGCCAATCGGAAGCGCGCATGAGGTACGGAAGTTTCTGGCGTTTGGGCTACTCCGTAAACTCCGACCCTAAGGCAGCCCGTCGGACCGCGGTTTATCCCTCCTGAAAGTACCGTGGAAAATGCCGGGTTACTAACATCTCGAGCTCGAACTTTTCGACACCTCACTATTACTTCATTCTGTCCCTGGGCACCTGGGTATATTCAGATTGCAGCTTACAAGTATAGTATTGTGTCTTCATTCCAATACTTGGCATGTGCTGCCGTCCATGCGCTGAAACCCTTTGCATCTCTACTCTCCCTTATACTCAAAGTGCCGATCCACGATCTGCTTTTGCTGCTGCTCCCTTTGGTTATCTCACACCTAGAAATCCTTGACTGTCTCTTGCGCCTTTGGCAACCTGGAAATTCTTCTCTTCGTTTCGAAACCTCGTTCGTTGCTCGCACCTATTCTCCGTCACCAGTTCCAATTCTTCTCGATCAGGAACATACACTATCCGCAATCAATCATGGAAGTTCATACCCGCTCGCTAGGCGCAGTTTATCGGAAGTCTGTTCATCCACAAGAGGTGAGAAGCGTGGGACTCTGCAGCATAGCAATTGAGGGACTGGGCCGTTGGTCGATCATCTGCTAACTCTCTATTGCCTTCAGGTCCTCCCGCCTTTGAAGCCGGCCTCGGCCCCAAGGTTCGAGTCAAGAGTTCTCGAAGGTGGAAAGGTGGTCCTCGAGAAAGACTACGCAATTCCCATGCGCGACGGTGTCACAATCTACGCCGACGTTTACCGTCCTGTAGATGCAATTGCCAAGAAAACCCCCACTATTGTGTTTTTTGCTCCTTTTGGCAAGCATGGCGCTGTTCCGCGCGAGAAGTTCTCCAACATGGGCGTTGACTTCAGCAAACTGAGCAAGTATGCACATTGGGAGCTCCCAGATCCGCTGCTGTGGTGTGGCGAATATGGGTATTCTTTTATATCAGTAGATCCAAGAGGTACTTGGTGGTCTGAAGGCACCGAGGCTAACTTCTTCTCACCGGAGGAGGGGCGAGACGGATATGATGTAGTGGAATGGACTGCGAAGCAAGAATGGTATGTGAAATCCTCGTTCTTTAGTATGATAAAGCATGGCTCCAGGAAGTTGACTAGTCTCATTGTATCAGGTCAACCGGCAAGATTGGCTGGGGTGCAGTGTCATACTACGCTATGTCAATCTACCAAACCGCGGTCTTGAAGCCGCCTCATCTTGCGGCCATTATGCCCTGGGAGGGTATTTCAGATATTTACCGTGAAGTCAATACAGTTGGAGGAATTCCGAATGCTGCATTTCAATCACTCTGGATGGATATCACAGGTATGGGGCTGAGAGAATCTGAAGATCACGCAGTCGCCAGTATTGAGCATCCGTTGTATGACGACTGGTGGAAGTCCAAGGTTGTGGACTGGAGTAAAATCGATATACCTGCTTTCTCGGTAACTGGCTGGTCATCATTAGGTTTACATCTGAGAGGCACTATTGCGGCATGGAAAGAGTTCTCGTCAAAGCACAAGTATCTCCAGATTCATGTGGGCCCCTCTAATCTTCTCCGCAACAACGGTAATCGCTGATCAAATACACAGGGCGGGCGAGAGTGGGAACAATTCTACAAGGAAGAAAATATACAGAAGCAGAAACTATTCTGGGATCGGTTCCTTAAAGACGAGCCTAACGAGGTTGACAACTGGGCAGTCGTGGAATACGATGTACGTCGTACTGCGGGTGAGAACGCTCGCCGCCAAGTATTGAACTTTCCACCTGCATCGAACATCACCACATTCTCCATCAGCGATAAGACAACCTTGTCGACCGAACCCAAGAAATCTACCTCCGAAGCCGCATATGTGTCGTACAAAGCACACAAATCGGATAGTCACGTACTGTTTGACTACAAATTCGCGAGTGGTGCTGAAATCACCGGGTATGCTGCAGCAGAACTATACATTCAAGCTATCAACTACCCCGACGCGGACCTCTATGTTGCGCTCCAGAAGATTGGTACTGATGGGAAAGAAATCAAGTTCTACCACTCAACTCAACAAGTTGAAGCATCTGCCTCGTTCGGCTGGCTGCGTGCCTCGCATCGCGAGTTGGACAGCACTAAATCCGTGCCCGAGAGACCGGTCCATCTCCATGAGAGACGGCAGTGGATTCGGCCACAAGATATAGTGAAGGTTCAGGTCGAGCTCTGGCCTTCCAGCACGGTCTGGGAGGCAGGGGAGACTCTGCGACTGGTCGTGAAAGGCAGTCCCTTTACTAACCAGGAGCATCCGACGCAGACCAAGGGCCCGAACCATGGCTTTGGGGAGGTTAGAGTGTGGTATGGAGGCCAGTATCCAAGTGCTTTGCTCCTACCTTTAGTCTAGGTCAAAAGTCGCGAAACTCGGTGATAAAAATCAGATTCGAGCCATCAATATAATTGAAGCTTTGCTATCACTCGAATTTGGTCCAGAAACATGTGAATGTGAATGCCCCCACCTTCAGGCCCTTACTAGAAATACTATGAAAATAAGTTTAGTCTCAATAACTAACTAAGAAAATAAAACTATTGAATAATTATGCTTTTCTTATTATATAAAATTATATCTTAAGTTTATTCAAATGACTTCGAATTTCTAATTTTTAAAGTAACTATTATAAATGCTAATAGGCTCAAGTTTTCTAGACATCTACGGAGGTGCATCGGTGAAGTATTAACACAAAGCTAAAAGTACTTACAAAGTCCTTACCCTAGCCCGTATGAGGTCATACTAGAAACAAATAGAATACCTAGACAGGCTGAGATAGAGATCGCTACTAGGGGGTATCATTTAGCTTTGTGTCAATACTTCACTAATGCACCTCCATATCTGTATCTTTGATCTTCAGGCCAAACACGTCACCGGATTCGCGTACGGGGCCGGGCAGCCAGGCTAAGTATCCGTACAAATCCAATTCGCCAAATCGCATCCGCCTCTGTGGACCAATCGGAACACTCCTTGGCACGATCCGTAGCCGTGCCGCTTTGCGGGGTATGCGGGGTTTGTTGGGGCCCCACGAATAGTTTGTTACTGAGATGGTAATGGGCTTTTCTTAGTAGACGCTAGCTAATTTGGGAATGATTTATTGAGTATGAAATGCATAACGAAATGCATAGAATATAGTTACTGCGCGCAAGTAATGACTTATGGCCCTACGAAAACAAATAGCAAATTCAAGATATTAATTATATATTATATATTAATACGTACGCATTGACCTTGTTAGGTACCTTATCTGCCTCTATAGTGTTAGAAGTGCCAAGTAGTGGGCATAGCCCATCCGGGAAGTCCTTGTTGCATAAATATAATCCCTTCCAGATTTGGCTAGCGTAAGTCAACTTATCGATTTTTCAAGGCGACTTAGGAAAACCTAATCGTCGGCACTCTCTCGCGACGAACAAGGCCTCGTTTAGACTGCCGACGATTGATTGAAATCAGTCATTACGAGTCCCCGACAGGGAACACTAGAGCCTGCGCCTCAGGACAATACAGGGAGTGAGAGAGGGGGGAAGAGAGATAAAGCGTCCTATCCCTATAACCATGCATCTTTCCGCCTGTCTGTGAACATTTACGATCCTTCACTCGTCTCATTAGGTAGTCTCACTAACCTCTCTGCCTCCTTAATTACTTTACCCACATCACATCATGGCCGCTCAAGCCAAAGACGGCGTCTCGTCCAAGCATAGCGAGTACTTCCAGGACAAGGCCACGGCAACCAGAAGCAGCAGCAATGCTGACATTGACATTGAAACCGAGAGCGCAATCCAGGCCTCCAACACCAACACCAACACCGTCGACCTCGAGCAGGAGTATCAGGTTAGCCGCAGGACGTACATCGTCCTTTTGATCATGGGCCTTACCTGGGGTACCTGCACACTAGCGAACGTCGGGCCCTCAACAACCTATTCGTACGCCGTGGCCCAGCTGGGTGGCAAGTCGATAGGCTCTTGGGTGCCAAATGCAGCGCTTTTCCCGCTGATCGGACTTCAGCCGCTTTGGGTCAGTGAGCCATGTAATGATCTATGTACATGTTTTTTTTTGCTTGCTGTCAACTTGTCAGAGTACCCACGGCTGACATGAACCACTTGATCAGGGTGCCCTCGCTGACCGTTTCGGCAAGAAATGGTTTATCGTTGCCGGCGGCCTCTGTGGCATCTGTGGAAATATAGTTGCTGCCACCGCGCAGAACATCGAGACTGTAATTGGCGGCCAGGCTCTGAACGGTGTCGGATCATCATTATTCGTATGTATATGCTATGCTCAAGCACCCACCTCCCGTCACAGCACCACTTGCACAGACAGGCCTGGCTAACCAGAACCCGTAGCTGCTCGTCATCCCCGCCAGCATGGAGATTGTGACGGCCAAAACCCGACCTTATGCCCAGGCCTGTACCGGGTTCTTCAACAGCGCTATGGCCATCATCGGCCTCGTAGCAGGTACGTTACATCTCTCCTCGCACGGTCTCGCCCGGAGCCGGGTAGTATATGATGCTGATCTACTCCGTGCTTGCTAGCCGGGTGCTTCGCCAAGCTGTCTGTCGATGGATGGCGCTGGGTGTTCTACTTTGACGCAATCTTTTTTGGCATCTCAGGTCTTCTAATCCTGATATTCTACAACCCACCGCCCACCCGTCTCCGTCGGGAAAACAACATCTTGTCAGAGTTCAAAGACATAGACTATATCGGCATTCTCTTGCTGCTCCTAGGCGTCGTCGGTCTCGTCACCTCCCTGACGTGGGGTGGAAATGCGTACGCGTGGGACAGCTCGCGGGTGTTGGCCATGTTGATCCTCGGCGTCGTTTTCCTGCTTGCGTTCGGTCTCTATGGTAAGTAAGCCCCGCGCGCACAGCACCGCAGACTACGAGAGTTACAAGAGTTCTCGCTGATTGGACGTCAATAGAAACGTTTGGACGCAAGGATGGTTTGATCGACCACCGCTTCCTAATCACGCGCAACTTCCTCCTCATCCTGTCTGTTGCTTTTGTGGACGGCATGCTCCTGTACGGCGTCAACTCCTTTTTTCCCGTCGAAGCCTCAGCCATCTTCACAAGCGATCCCGTGAAGGTGAACGCGTATCTGGTAAGCCCTATGCAATCAAGACACGGAAAGTATTCCCCCTGCTAACCACATCACAGCTGCCGCTGAACTTCTTTGTCATCGTGGGAGTTGTGGCCTCCGGCTACATCCTCGGCAAGACCCGCCATTACCGCATCATGCTTTGCCTCTCTCTCCTCCTCATCTCGGTGTTCTGTGGGCTTCTCGCCTTGGTGACCCCGTCCCGAATCGCCATGACGCTTGTCTTCACAGGCTTCATTGGCCTGGGTGTTGGCGTCACGACCGTCATCCCCGTGGTCATCTTGACATACTCCGTGCCATCATACCTAATGTAAGTCTCGTCTTGTCTTGTCCCAAACCGTAGCACGCGGGGATTCTCACTGATTTGCAAACAGAGGCACGGCCGGCACGATCTTGGCATCTACCAGAGCCCTGGGTGGAACGATCGGGATTACAATCTTCTCCTCCATCTACGGGAATCAAATGACAAGTAAGCTACCACCCCCTGCCTTCTCACACCTCGGAAATTGATGTCTGCACCTGACTAACAACACATCCCAACAGAGAACCTACCTACCGGCGTCGCAAAGGTCGCCATCACAGCCGGCCTCCCCCAAACCTCCCTCGCGCAATTCCTCGGCGCCCTCCTAGATTCGACCGGCGAGATCACCGCCGTCCCAGGCGTGAGCCCCGAGATCATTGCCGCTGCCACGAAAGCCGTTGCCGATATAACCGCCAAGTCATTCAAGTACGTCTGGATTGCCAACATGGCTATCGGCGTCGCGAGTACAATCTGTAAGTTCCCCACCCCCTGTCTGGTGCTCACACAGAAGCCGGGTACTAATGGAATGTCGATCCGTAGTGTGTCTGTTCCTGCAGCCCGTTGATAAGAAGATGACGGTCCACATCGAGAGCGCGTTGGAAAACTCGGAGCTCCGCCACAAGCAGCAAATCGCCGCGTTGCCGTAATCGGTAGGTTTCGCTGAGGAGTTTGTTGGGCTTCACGAGAGGTGTGTTTATGTTGGCACGTCACGTCACGGAGGGTTGCAAAGGATGAAATGATTACTTTGTGAATTGGGGACCATTTGGCTCGAGATCTGCTGTAGTTATAACATCTAAAGTACATGCGTGAATATAGTCAGTCATAGAGACCTAAGCAACCAAAATGGCATTCTAGTTACTATTCCAGAGCATTTGATAGTTGGTTAACTATTAACTTTCGTCTGAACTTGAACTAAACTAATAAGAGCATACAAGAACTAGCTATATTAGTTAAACTATAGTCAACTAGTAATCAAACTCTACTATTCACCCCTTTCACAAGAATCAAAAGTCTCCCCCTTCCTATATCTAATAATAAATATCTACAGTATTCAACTCTAAATAGAGCTATCTAGTTTGTTTTCACCTCCTCTATTAGCCCTACAATCACTTCTATTATCGGGATTCGAGGCTTGATATACTAAATATACAATAATATGCAGATCAAATTAAATATAGAAAAGAGAGAGAAAATAAAAAAAGTAAGATAGGGAAGAAAAAGTGACTAAAAGTGAGAATTACTATAGTTTTTTAATATATATAAAGGGGGTTTATAGGACTCTACAGGGCTTTAGAGAGTACTACTTGATAAAATCAGCGCTAACTAGTCAAGGAGATATAACTGGTTGGTTCATAGTTGTTAAAAAGAGTGAAAATCACAATTCTGGTTGGTTCAGTTAAGCTAGTTGGTTCAGGGTTTGAACCAACCATCAAATGCCATGTGCGCTATGCTATCCCTCGGCTTCAATTACCTATATGCCACTGGGGCAAATCCGACTCTCCATCCCGTATGACAATGCACCGCAAGAACTACAGCAGGACGCCGTCTTCTCCACCTTGAGTGTAGTGTCCACCTCGAAAGTAATCATGCGAGTCTACCAAAGGAGTATCGTCATTCTCGTAACCACCTGACCGCATATCAGCCGAACCTGCCGACATCTCATGGCCTCCACCAAAGAAGTAATTCAGATCATCGAACCCGGCAAAGTCGCCCAAGAGATTGAAATCAACAAGGTTCGAGAGAACCTCTCCATCGAGCGCAGCCTCCGACGCCATGGGAACTGGGTCTCCTCGTTGTTCGCGTGCCGTCGCGGGGTTCACGCCCGGGTCGGAGAAAGCAAGGATTAGCGATGCATCAGCTTGCGCTTTGCGGCTCGATATTTGTTTCTTGGCAATATCGAGAACCTCGGAGATAAGTCGAGCACATCGATTTGCAACATGGACCTCGTCCATCGATCCAAGGATCTCTAGGCTTTTCTCGACATCTTTGACAAGATCTTTGGTGTCACCCTCGTTGAAGTTTAAAAGGATAAGATAGAGGATGATCATGCTTGCATATAACACGTACGTAGTGTTATACCACCTGCAATTATAAAATTCAGCTGTAGCACTTTTCCAGCCTGTATGTTCAGCACTTACCATGTGCGGAAATAGTGGCGGTTGAGGTACGTTTCGTAAAGTAGTTTGATGGTTTCGCGGGAAGCATCTAGGCAAAGGTAGATGTGCCTAGAAAAAGTCTCTAGGTCGTGAGTTTTTCCAGACGCTATAAGAAATTGCCGATGTAGTATTATGCGCGCATTCCAAAATCCTGTGCTTAGGTCAGCAATTCACGCGGCACGAGGAGTTGCATGGCTAAACTCACGGAGGTTGAGAACAATCTTCTGTTTAGTGAGCCACTCTGGATCTCGTAACGAAGATGTGTCGAGGTTCAATATTGGGGGGAGATCGCGCTTCCACTGTTGCAATGCATCATCAAGCTCATTTGCCGTTCCTGACATTTGCAATAACGACTTCTCCGGCGAGGGGTGGTACAACTCTTCGGATGCTACTTGCAAGATCTTTGAAAATGACACCATCGCACCTACTATGTGTGTGTCTAGATCCGCCTCCTATTTCTATCATATTAGGGTTTCAACCGAGCATTTCAAGAATTTACTCACATCAACGGGTACTAGCGACACGGAATAATAACCTGGCGGTTTGAATAGAGTGTCACGTCCTGATGCACAACACATTTCCCTTTGAAGCGTTAGATCAAGATTGAATGGCGTGCGCGCAGGGGATAAAGATTAAGAACCTACATTTCATGGGCATATATACACCTGCGGTCACTGTGAGTTAGTAGATAACTCAAGGACGTGATGAGAATGTTCTGAAAAGCCCTGATGGCAATTCAATCATCTGCGAGTAGATTCAAAGATACTCACCACCAGAGGTTACTAGCTGCCGCTTGATCTATTGACGAGTCCCTAGCCTTCACGTTGCTAATTCCAATGGCCAATGCTGTCCGCGCGGCCATGCCGCTGTACATATAGCAGCTATGCGGCTTGAGAGCGTTCTGGGAGAAGACAGACTACATATCGCTCGTTGTCAGAATATGATCAGAGCAAGGTTATGAAGGCTAGACCATGGGAGGAGATTAAGTTCTCTGCAGCTTCGTGGATTATCTGCTCACCATCAAAAACAGGGCCTGAGTACTTTCAAGCGAACAGATCTCGAACACATCACCCAAGTTCAGCTTTGCTTGCTCAAAAAACACGCGTGCAAGTTTCAGTGGCGGATAGATTCCGTTTGTACTCATTTTCGAGGCGGCGTTAGGCGTGGTCCTTGAATGCGATCTAGTTGTCCCTGTCGTGACACATCCAAAAATCATCTCTTCGTCGGCAGTGATTGCCCCAACTGCGCAGACCGCGTTATATAGTGCCAGGAACCTGGATCTATGGGCGGGACGAGAGTTTCTAGGCTCTTGCTTTCGTGTTTCGAACCAAACTTCTCTCGCACATCGGGCAATGAAGGAGCTCTTTCGAAGTATAGGATGTATGTAATGAAGGTTAGCGAAGAAAAGGTTTATGCACTTTTTCTCTACTTCTAGTTGATTACTTCGAGTATCAAAGGCATCAGCCGGTGTTACCGATATATCTAGGCCTGATGTAGTAGGTCGATTATTCGGGGACGATCTGTTCGTCTCTCTTTGCCAATTTGGGGAAGGAACGCTGACATGACTTCGTGATTGAGTACGATTCTGATCAGAAGGCAGAGGGCCGGGCGACAGCGGTAAGCCTGCGCGACTAGGTGGATCCAGTGACTGCATTCTCCCCGACGGGAAAGATTGCTCCGGGGTGTGATATTGTTCTGGAGTGTGCTGTCTTGTTGGGACAGGATAGTCTTCGCTGTGAAGAAAGTTGACAAGTGACAGTTGGCCAGGATTTGAGCCGTCGTCATTGCTTGTTGGCCTACCGTCTGTTGTAGATAGAGCGTCATGTCGAATTGATACTCTAGAGCGTGCAAGAAGGCGAGCAAGAAAAGGCAGTGTTCCAGAAGGACCGAAGAATTCAGCACCGTTAGTATGGTCGTTGATTTCATCAATGCTGTCGCCGCTAGCTATCTCATTTCTTGGTCCCTGATCTGACCGGGTCAGTAAAATTGATAGGCGAGACGCAAGACACAATTAAAAACGCGAATCTTACCGGAATGACCAACTGGTAGATGGGATGAAGCTCTGTAGTCCAGTGGAATAGGATTGATGGATTGGAGATCAACATCGTTGTTGATTGAGCGAGCTTCCCGTTCTGGATCTTGATCGCGGGGTAGACCGTACTCTGCCAATAAGCCTGGCATCCTGGAAGTTCCCATACCAAATTCATTTTCGGCAGGAGGGCGTTCATGTGAGACTGATGTAGCGGATCCCGGACTCTGATGAGGCTCGATATGTGGCAAGGTGCTGTCATGGAATACTACGGGGTTTGGGTTTGGGTTTGGGTGCGGGTTTACGGGCACGTGGTCTGCTACTGGCGCAGACAACGATACAATCGGTTCTGTAGATACTCTGGAAGTGGCAGTGGAAGCCTGAGCCACAGGAGGAAGAGTCGACTGTTGTGAGACTAGAGTGGAGCGGTCTTGCTTTTTGACGGGATAGGTGCATTCAATGCCATATTCTGGTGCAGTGCGGTGTGGTCAGATTGGGATGACCCGTGGGGATGTTTAGAGGCTGAAAGCAGTGACGTACGGAGGCAGTGAGAACAAGCCGGAGTTCCTTGGTTGCACTACATGTTTGAGTCAGTTGCGAGAAGCTGCAAGTCGGCGTTAAAAATATGAGGCTTAAAAATATGAGGCTCAAGGAGCGAAGGACAAGAGCGCATCGGAAGCTGAGATTGAAAGCCCCTGCCGGCATACTGCTATATCCTGGCACAAGGGATATTTTGGGCCGTGGCTCTGATTGTTGATTACATGTATGGGAATAGCAAAACAGTGGAAGGCAAAGTGCACTGCGCTGCACTTACCTTGGACTTCCGTCTTCTACACATAATACATGCAATGGCAGCCCGAGGCAACCGCTTCCGCTTCTGCTTCTGAGACGGAAAGGCGCCCGGCGGGACAGCAGACGCTGGTGGGGGAGGGGGAGGGGCAGGGGCAGGCGCGATTGACGGGTTTGAAGGCATGTTCGGATAATGGATAATGGATAAATGGATTATGGATTATGGCTTATGGATTGTACCCGGGGTGGTGTTACTGCTTCTGCATTTTGTTGCAGGCGGTCATCTGTCGGATGGGAAGGAAGGGAAGGGAAGGAATTCTTGGGAGAGGAGACGAGAATCCGCTTCTCGTTCCGACGGAAACGGCACGGCATGGAAGTTTCGCATCGCCCCACCCCACCCCCGCACGGGCAAACAATACCCAACAACACCGAATATCAACCAATCAGGAAGCGGAAGCCTTCCGCCAGAACAGTCCACCAGTAGACTTCGACTTCCTTCCGTCTCACTCCATGTGCTGTCTAATTCATTTCCTTTCCATTGCGCTTAATTGCCTCAATAATAACTATGAACGACAACTACACCCGAGAAATAAACGTAGACCTTCCATCTTGACTCTTCTATTCGCAATCAATACTCGTACAGCGTACAGTACCGTAGCTCAATAATATGGGTGTGAACTCAGTTACTCGTACAATTCTCCAAGACACCGAGAAGAATGTCATCCACAATGTCTCCATTTTGCCCAAAAGCCCTCTCGATCCAGGCAGCCTCTGGGACGAGGAATTTCCTGTTTTGATCGCCGGCGCTGGTCCGTCAGGCCTCTTAGAAGCTTACCTGCTTTCATGTCTAGGGAGTACGTATACTGCCTGTTTCCTGGTACCCCAAACAAGTGTTATTATTATACCAATTCGACATGGCCTGACCGTGAATAGTCAAATCTCTGGTCATCGAAAGATACCCCAAAAGGCTGGACGCCCCAAAAGCCCATGCTCTGTCGCCCCGATCAATGGAAATCGCGCGTCAGTTTGGTCTCGACACCAATTTTATGCGGAGTCAAGGCACCTCGAGAACCGACGCATATTGGGTAAATTTCGTCACGAACCTCAGTGGAAGACATATAGGCCGTTTGCATTACGAAAGAATGGACGCAGATGTGCTTGATGTGACTCCAGAGGTGCGTGTTCAAGCTACAGGCGCAATGACGGCCTCGCTGGCAATGCACAACTAACAGACGGAGATGATCCACAACATACCCCAACCAGATTTCGAGGCCATAGTGGCGGATGCTTTGGCCAATGATCCAAACGTTGAGATCAGGAAAAACATGTCATACATCTCATGCACTCAGGTAGACATAAGATACTCAATCCGGAGAACTTCCTGACGAATCGCACAGGATCAAGACGGTGTCACAACGGAGGTAGAAGATAGAGGCGCGGGGAACACCTTCCGAGTCCGCTCTCGCCATCTCATTGCTTGCGATGGAGCAAAGAGCCGCGTGCGTAGTAGTCTAGGGATTGAATCCGAGGGAGAAAATGCATGTAAGTTCTCGATACTCCTCGCATGGCTGGCGACCATGTTGCTAAGATAAACGAAAAGACGAGACCATGATGACTATACACTTCGATGCGGACCTTCGACCTGTAGTAGGAGAAAATGTTGGCATGCTTCATTGGGTGATTGATCCAGAAGTCTCGGGCTTTATTATTAGCTATGACCTTTCTGACAATCAAGTCTTGATTTGCAATTTTGACGTTCGTGTCCACTATGCCGAGCGCAGTCCCAACTGACGGCCTTTAGTCAGAGAAACACCCTCTGGAATCCTGGGACGAAGAGCTCTGCCGCAAGACTGTGAAGGCAGCCATTGGCAGAGACAATGTGCCATTCAACGTTCTCAGCTTCCGACCCTGGGTCCTGAGCAGGAAGGTTGCGAATTCTTACCGAGTAGGAAATGTATTCCTGCAAGTCTACCTAACAAACATTGGGAAGCCCGACTGACAAGAGTCTAGTGCCGGCGATGCTGCTCATTCGTTCCCACCCACAGGCGGTCTTGGGCTGAATTCAGGCCTTGCGGATGTCCATAACCTCGCCTACAAGATTGCTGCCGTTCACCACGGCTGGGGGAGCAGCAAACTCCTGGATAGCTATGAGGATGACCGACGACACGTGGCTCTCGTGAACTCTGCCCAGAGCATCAAGAACGGCATCAAGATCTTCAAAATGCTCAAAACCTTTGGCTTGAACAACCCCGACATTGAGGTTGCGCGCGCGAACCTATTCAAGAGTATCGACGACCCGTGCCAGAAGATACTGATTGACGAGGGAGTTGAAGGCCAGCAGGAGCATTTTGACAATGTGAGTCCGCTTCACCGATCAGCTTTTCTTCGACACTAATAATGACTTAGCTCGAACTGCACATTGGCTACGTCTATGGCAGTAAGATATATCCCTCCAATGCATCGAATTACACTCCGCAATACATCCAAGGCGCTCGGCTTCCCCACGTATGGATCAAGCCCTTGAGTCAAACCGCGTTAGAGATTCTACCCCAACCCGTCGACGTATCGTATGTCTCGGAGCTCACGGCCCAAGAAGTCGCCACAAAACGTTATTCCTCATTGGACCTCTGTTCCCACGACGCCTTCACGGTACTCGTCAGCTCAAGACCAGAGAAGGAATTCCTAGACGAGGTGGCACCACGATCAGGCAAAGTGTTGGTCCCAGTAAACATCTTGATCCTGGAAAGGGATTTTGAAACCGTCCCAAGCCCAAACGCACAGACGTGGCTGCAGAACCTGATGTTGCTAGAGGGCGGTGGCGTTGTGGTGAGGCCGGATCAACATATTCTGTCCGTCTTCGAGTCTAAAACTACCGGCGCTGAAGTCTCGCAACTCATTAAGCAGCATCTGGGAATCTGATATACAATTCATTGAAACTTGATTCGAGCGCAGGGGACCTAGAGTTAACAGATCGTCGTGAGTCGTGACGAGTCTAACTGTACAGTAAATTATACCATACCATACGATACGAATACAGCCATTGGTGATCATTTGACCCCATGTTGATAGATGTGGTAACCTTTTCTGCCTCGCAATTGAGCTAACGACCAGAATAATGCCCGCTCTCTATTTCTACTCTACTCTATTCCAACTACGGAGTACACATCCGCTAACACTATCATTTAACACTTCCCCTCACGGATGTCTTCTCTACTCAGCAAAAGGAAATTTTCTCATATGCCTCGATGTTAGCGAGTTTATAGTTTCTACCCTCGATGCCGCCAACAGCACCGCAAAGATAAGCAAACCAAATAACGAGAGCTCCAACCCATGCACGCAAAAAAGCTCCAGATATAACCTGCGGATGTGGGGCGGGGGACATGTTATAGTATCCCTCTGCCTAGCCCAGTAACTATACGGAGTATGCTCCGTAGCAACGAATGATTACGTGCAGGGAGTTCGTCCGATGTCTCCTCCCTTTACTATAAAGATAAAACTTTATCAGTAGAAAAGCGTTGGAATCAATCTGCATACAGTATATGGATTTTACTGTACCCGAATGTATAAATCTAGTGCAAGGTAATTTATCTCGTAAATATGAAAGAGCACAGGATGATTAGACATAGGAATAATACCTAAATGGTGTTCCCCCCGACGTCAAGCCACATGTCCCACCTATTCCACACCAGGATCTACTCCGTAAACCCCACCCCACCCCACTCCCCAATTCCCCATCCCCAAGCAAGTGTCGACGCCAGAAAGCGGAGCCCTTCCAGAACCAGAACCAGCACCCACCTCTGGTTACCCTGACAGATCGGATAGACCGGCAGGCACGACCATCTCGGCCCTACCCTCCGCCGAAACGTGCACCGAGTGCCCAATCGCGTGCTGACGAGTCAGGGGCGCTGTATAGCCTCAATTTACCGAGTCAGGGGAGCGATAAGCTTTCTCCCAACCGCACCGCACCGCACCGCACCGCATCTCAGCGCCGCGTGGTTCTGGGCGGATCCCTGCTATAACGTTCGTCGCTGTGGAGTGGATTATGGTGAGGACCCCATACGAGTACGATAGACAGGACAGGCCGGAGAAGCTCCCTAGGGATGCCCTGTTTAGGCATCCCGGGGTGGATCGGTCAAAATGTTAAATTTACGGGTGTGATGGGTGGGTAGGTACAGTGCGTACCAAGGAGGGGATTTGGGGAGCGGAGATGTGGACATGTGGATCTAGTGTTGAGGGGGAGACGTTCGGTGAGTTTGTGAGTTGGGGAGAGAGTTCGAGCCGTTTCTTTTCTTGGGGACTCCATCGCTAGTTTCGCTCATGCGTCTGTGCCTGTTGCCGGGATGCCGATCTCCCCAATCCCTAAATAGCAGCATTCTAGAGTCCTGGGATGAGATGGTTCCCGAAGATCCGCGTCTATCATAGGCTCGATCTCGCGCACCGCATCTCAAGTCCAGAAGCCTCGAGGTTCGTCCAGCGTCTATTCTCTACTGTACTGCCAAGCAGTAATTATACGTGTAACATCGACGTTTGCTTGTCAAAGGCTTCTTCTCCATTCTCTATAATTAACCCTGGTCGTTCCGTGCGCCAGTGGGTCTCTGGAATTCAGTCCTCTTGGGAATTTGGCCGAGAGTGTCCGCTTCTCCAATCTCCAGCTTGCGGGGAGTACAGAAGGCCCGAATATTGATGCTTTGCTGGAGAATGCCAAGTGGTGTCCACGGGTCAGGGGTCTCCATGGGGTTCCTCGTGGCCATATTGTGATCTGAACACGGGCAATCGCGCGTTATTCCTGGTTTTGGGATGATCAATACCTGAAATAAAGAGTATTAATATGCGTATCTCCCCCCGCTTCTGACCTTTTTTTTTCTCTCCTCCATCCCTCTCAACTTGGAAGTCCTTTCGATACTGTTCTGGTCTTATTTCCTTCCCTCCATCATGGGTTTCCTCAAGAAAACACCCAACGCGGCTGTCAGTCAGTCCGTTGTTGGTCGGGCCAATGCCGTCAAGCAGAACGGCCTCAGGGGCATGTTGGCCAATCCTTACGTCTTCATGACCTGTCTCTTCGCCTCCCTGGGCTGCATGATGTATGGTTATGACCAGGGAGTGATGGGTTCAATTCTTGTCATGGAAAACTTCCAGGCACACTTTCCCACCCTCACAGGCTCCAGTATTCAAGGGTGGCTTGTAGCGTCCTTGGAACTTGGTGCATGGGCAGGCGCGCTATTGAACGGTTACCTCGCGGATAAAATCTCCAGAAAGTATAGCATGCTGGTTGCTGTGATCGTCTTCACATTAGGGACTGGGCTGCAAACTGGTGCCCAGAACCCCGCAATGCTATTCGCGGGACGAGTGATTGGCGGTATTGGAATTGGAATGTAAGCAACATCTTCGAGTCCTCGCTATTTCTACGGCACGAATTCCCTCGAAATCTCATTTTCTTTTTGACTAAGCAATGCTGACTCTGAAAACCTGCAGGTTTAGCATGGTTATCCCCCTTTACCAAGCCGAGATCGCCCCACCTGAACTTCGTGGTTCTCTTGTCTCGCTGCAACAACTTTCCATCACCATTGGAACCTGTGTAGCGTTCTGGCTAGATTACGGAATGCACTTTGTCGGAGGCTCGAACTGCGACCCTGCCGGAGTACCAAATAATGGATACGGTTCCGATGGCAAATTCTCTCCTTCCCTCGCCCACGGGCACAACTGCACGGGCGAGGAAGCCATCTCTTGGAGGGTCCCGCTTGCGCTCCAACTCATCCCGGCGTGGATACTCTTCTTCGGGATGTTCTTCCTGCCATTCTCCCCACGATGGCTCATGATGAAGCACCGTGACGATGAATGCATCGACTCCTTGTCCAAACTCCGCCGTCTCGAACCCGACAATGCCCTTCTCCGAGCGGAATACCTTGAGATCAAAGCCGCCGTCATGTTTGATGAAGAGACTGAGGCGGAGTACAATGCCAACAACAAGTTTGGAGCCTGGAGAGCACTCTTTGCCGGGAACATGCTCAAGCGTCTCGGCATTGGTTGCTGGCTCATGATCTTCCAGCAGTTCACGGGCATAAACGCCGTGCTCTACTATGCTCCACAAAGTATTTCACCCTACCCCCTCTCTCCGTCCGAGAAAAAGTAGGTGGAATGAAGTCACGTGTATACACCAATTTTTGGCGAATTTGGTGTATGCACGTGACTTCATTCCATAGACTGGGAATAGAAGCTCCATCCACTCCCGAAACCGTCTTGAATAGGAAATAACTAACTCCCCGGTGTTGTAGTCTTTGCCACGTTTGGGTTTACTTCCGTTACCACTGAGCTCCTGGCTACCGGTGTGACTGGAATCCTGCAAATCATCTTCACGCTCCCGGCAGTCCTCTTCCTGGACAAATTCGGCCGAAAATCCTTCCTGATCACCGGCGCGGTTGGAATGTGCATCTGCCACGTAATTGTCGCAGCCCTCGACGGCACCTTTGAAGACTCGTGGCCAACGCACACCTCTGCAGGATGGGCCTCCATCGCCTTCATCTGGCTCTTCGCCGTCAACTTCGCCTACTCCTGGGGCCCAGTCACGTGGGTCCTCACGCAGGAGATCTTCCCCAACAGCATGCGCTCGCGCGGCGTCGCCATCGTGGCATCCACGAACTGGATGTTCAACTTTGTCATCGGCCTCACGACGCGCGACATGCTTGACAGCATGAAGTACGGCACGTACATCTTCTTCGCCGCTTTCTGTGCGGGGGGCGCCATCTTCGTGTGGGCGCTGGTTCCCGAGACCAAGAACAAGACGCTCGAGGAGCTGGATATCTACTTTGGTGGCGATAATGACAGCATTGCCGTCGCGGATAAGGCGAGGATGCAGAGGATTGAGGAGAGCTTGGGCCTGGCGGGTGTGCAGACGGTGGAGGATTTGAAGACGGAGAAGGCTGTTGGGCACGATGAGCACGAGGAGCGGTTGGGGCTGTGAGTAGTAGCAAGTTAGCTTAAATAACAAAGTCAAACTCGTTGACTATTATACCCTAAAGCGTGTTATACCTACCTACCGTATGAATTGGGATAGTGCCCCTGGGGCTCTAAGCAGCACTAGATCATAATGTGCTAGGCTGCGTAGGACATTAAAAATCAACTATGCCGCCTTTATCCATCCGGCATAAGAGGCTTTAGGGCGATATAAGTCCTGTGCTTATAATACTAGCGCTATACAGGTAATAGGGTAATATTAAAGGGGGGGACTACCTTACGGGAATTTCCAAGGATGAATTTACCATCGATTAATAGTTAAATCGGTTATTTATAAGATCTATATTGTTTCAAATTTTAATTACTCGATCCATATTGTTTAATGCTTTTATTACTCAATCTATACTGTTTCCCTAAATTTTAATTACTTGATCTACACAGTTTCTATTAGGTATAAACTTGTATACTAGTGACTATTAGGATCGCAGGTTACAGATAGTAGCCTTAGATTCTAGTAAATATTATATACTATACTATAGGTAGGTAGTATTTATAGTAGTGAGGGGGCGGAGCAAAGAAGGAATTTCTTCGCTGACTAAGCTGCATGCTGACTAAGCAGTGTGGACAAATTATATAATATAAATACAACACAAAGTCTATCTATAGCTATAGCTATGCAGTAGGATATATAATTATTACTATTCCTATTACCCTACCCTATTCTATAATACTAATAGTGCAGGGCTGCGCTACTAGTTAATTCAATTGAATAAATTGAATAAAAGTGGATTAAAAGTGGGAATAGCCTCAAATTTTATATTTGTTTGCGCGCGCGCAATTAAAGCAGATATCTTCTAGCTTCCTATTATTACGCTCTTTAATAATATATCTAGGTATCTATCTCTAGATAATAGTATAGCGCTATGCTAGCGCTATTTTTAAGTATAATAGAGCAAACTTCTAGTAGATACTTAAAAGTGTATAGATCAAGTAATAAAAGCATTAAACAATATAGATCGAGTAATTAAAATTTGAAACAATATGGATTTAGTAAATAACTGTAGTTAAATTCCTATTTTTAGTAAAGCTCTAGAACAACCTTCGTCTAGTTATAATACGAGTCCTAACAGTTAATAAAACCCACCTACGGTTTATTATGACGGGAATGTGGGGATTTTAGGTTCTCGTTTATTTCTTACAACTAAGCTCTCTAATGTCCGAGAAAAAGTACGGAGTAGGTGGAATCAAATG
>QGMG01000760.1:0-18804 GCA_007825325.1 Lachnellula cervina | reverse complement strand
TTCTTTTTTGTAGTAGTTATAGTTATAAGAGTTATATAATTATAATATCTCTTAGAACTCTTCTTTTCTAAACTACTTTCTCTTTCTATATAATTTAAATTTTATATATACTTATTATAGCTAATCCTAAGAAGCTAATATAATTCAAATAAGCTTTTTAACTATTTATACTCTTAGGAATTCTTATAACTAGCGTATTCTTTTTTGTAGTGTATATAATTATAAGAGTTATATAATTATAGTATCTCTTAGAAACCTAAAAAAAAATTTCCTAAGTACATTGCATTACTACTTCTATGATACTATACTACAATACTATATTAAGCTAAATCTATTATAACTCTATATCTTCTATTATAGAAACTATTACTAACTTCTACAAATAATCTATAAATACTAAATCCTCGAATCCCTTCTAACCTATACCTCTAGAATAGTATATTCCTACTAGAATTCGTCTAGTTTAGCTAGACCTTAATAAAGTAAAGTATAGCGTAAAGAGATAGATCCTCGACTAAGAGGAATTATATATGCCTTTAAGGGATAATAATAAGACGAGACTAGTTCTCTATTATAAGAATAAGAAGGGAAGTTATATATTTATCTATCGAGTTACTACTACTATTACTTCTCAAAGTAGAGGTTATAAAGTTATTACTTAGAGACTTTATACTTATATACTTATTACTTACCTTAACTTCTTTAATTACTATTTAGAATAGTATCTCTTTCTTTACTATATTAATAATATTACTAGAGACTAGAAGATTAAGATTAAAATAATACTAGTATAAGAAAGAAACCTTTAGAGTAATATAGTTTTATACTATTAGATGCATTAAGCAAAAGAGAAGTGTCTTATAATACTTAATAATAATAAAAAACAATCTTTTAGTCTATTTCTAGCTTATCTCTAAGCTCTAAAAGATATAGATTCTATAATATATACTAACCTCTAACTTAATTAAATGTTAAGCATTAATAATAGAAAATTCTAAGTTTACTTTATTACACTTAGCACTTATAGAAATATAATCTTACACCTTTAACAATTCTTTATAATTAATAGCATCTATATACAATTAAAATATCAAATGCTTCTTCTTTTATTAGTTAGAATTAATGCAAATAATAAGGTGATCCCTTTAGCTTAGGCCTTAGTTCCTAGAGAAGATTTATATTAGTAGAGATACTTCTTAATTTATTATAAGATTATATTCCTAAAACTAAGTAAGCATAGAGTATAAAGGGATCGTTTAGTTTTTATTAGTAATAAGAAAAAGGGAATTACTAATACTATTAGTGAAGTTTTTCTCTAGGCATAGTATACTTACTATTACTAGTATATATCTAATAATATTTATATTAGGTTTAGAACAAAGTGTTAAAAGCTATTCTAGCTAATTGCTTATTCTTAGACTTATAAGTAAGCTAGACCTTACTAGAATACTTTAAAGGCACGAAATAGCAAATATTATAATTACCTCTATACTATTCCCTATAATACTTAGATATAATATAAATTCTCTTA
This sequence comes from Lachnellula cervina, assembly GCA_007825325.1. NCBI lineage: Eukaryota > Fungi > Ascomycota > Leotiomycetes > Helotiales > Lachnaceae > Lachnellula > Lachnellula cervina. The sequence goes on along the minus strand of QGMG01000760.1, from coordinate 17,273 downwards.
AGCTTAATATAATTATAATACCTTAAATATTATCGAAGCAATTAATAGAGTATAGAATAAAATATAGAATATGCTTCCTTTAAAGATACTAGATAAGATTAATATATAGACTATATAAAAGTTCTATAAGTTCTATTATTAATCTACTATTAATCAATTTATAGCTAATACTTCTTTTAAAGGCTTCAAGGAGAGATTATAATATAGGGCTAGATATAAGATAGAGTCTATAGGAAATAACACCTTTTAAGTTATATCTAATTTAGATCGATATTGTATTATTAATCTTAAAGAGCACACTTATACTTATTACTAGTTTTAAGAGTATAGATCTCTTTATAGCTATACTACTACTATATATCGACTTATTATAAAGGACGCTATAAGAGGTTTTTATATAGAGTATAGTTTAATAGTATTCTAATTAATATATTAATACTCTATTCTACTAATCCTAATTAATAACCTTCTATAAGATCTATAAGTAAAGCTTTTCTAATTTCGAAAATAGTATAGTAAACCTTCTACCTCTCGAATTTGCAAAGGATAATAGATAAGAAAGGCTTATAAATACTTCAAATATAGAAAGACAGATTATAATAAACAATATTATTAGAATAAGCTAAAATCGAATAGGAGAGCATAAAGATATTAAGATACTATAAGTAATAAGAATAAGAATAATTTAGAAAACTTACTATTAGATCTCTTTAAGTTTTTAAGTAATAATAAAGATACTAAATAGGATATATAGATAGACTATTACTAGAATCAATATCTTAAGTATAAAAGACTTATTATTCTAGTTCTATTAGTAGATGCAATCCCTTAATAAGAGTTAGCTAATAATAGTAATAATAAAGATAAGCTATTTATTAATTGTAATTTAAGAGGCTAAAGTAAGCTACTAGACTTTAGAATACCTAATTATATTATTCTAGATAAGACGCTTAAGAAAGCTACGCGCTAAGAGATAAATGCTAATCTCTTTATAAAACTATAGTAATTATAGTAGTAATTATAGTAGAAGAAAGAGATAAAGGAGATTATTTGCGCGAAGGTATACTAGAAAGCGCTTCTAAAAACTAATTTAATAGAAAGTATCTTCTAGTACTATAAGTTCACTCGATAATTATATTATCTCTCTTATAGGTTTTATACTAATAATAAGTATTAAGCTAGACTTAGCCTCAAAAAATTAATTTATATTAAACTAAATTATAATATACTTAGCTAGTACTCCTTGTACCTAAAAGATCACTATAGGCATTAAGTAGTAGAATCTCTATAAATAAGAGAAGAGATAATAGTAAAAGCAAATAAGAAGTATAAAGCAGAGATATAGTATATAAATAGAGGCTATTATACAAATATCTTAGTTAGTATTATAATATAGAAACAAAATTACTAATTAATAGAAACTAAGGCCTAATATAAAGAGTAGAAGATAGCACTAGAAGTATAGTTTTATAAAGTAAAAGTTAAGTATAATAAGATGCTAGAGACCTTATTCTATAAGGCATTAGTAGACACTAAAGATTAGAAAGATAAGGCATTATTATAAGAGGTTCTATAGTAATAATAAGATAAGCGAAGTATAAGAGCAATTATATCCCTTAATGCTAGGAATATTATAATAATATATAATCTACTACTACTACTTCTATAAGTCCTTTACAATATTCTACTAATAATACTCCTACTAATAATACACAACCTACTGCTTTTATAAGTCTTCTAAAATCTTCTACTAATGCTACTACTTCTATAAGTCATTTATAACTCTTTAATAATACTACTAATAAATATATAGCTTATTACTACTTTTATTAGTCTTCTAAAATCTTCTACTAACACTACTACTAATAATACGCGACCTATACTAATTTCTGCTACTTCTTCTACTATAAGATATTAAAACTATAGCTAAATAGTCTCTCTATTATTAATTCGCTCTTAACACTTTACTTGACCTTCTAAGCCTTCTAAACCTATAAGAGTAGAAGTAGAAGCAGAGGCAATACTACCTCTAAGATATTCTAAAAGAGATAGAAAAAGAACAAGGAAATTAAGAGAAAATAGTAAAGATTTAGGGATATAGAAAGCATATAGGAAGCATAGATAATAGCACTATTTCACTACTTATATAGCTTCTTATTATAATTATATATGCTAGAATACAAGTTAATAGAGGTATGCTTATTATAGTCAAAGCAGTTTATAGTATAGTTGTCTCTAAATAGCATTTATATTTTGCAGGCATCTATATACAAATATAAACGCATTTTAGGTGAGTCTAGTCTTAGTTATTTATAAAGTTTTAAGTCTAGTATCTATTATTTATTACATTATGAGTCTAGTATTAGTCATTTGACGTTATAAAAATTATTATTAATATAGGACTGCAACTATATCAAATCAAAAGGGGCTTTCAGGAGCCGCCGGGCCTACTTGGTGCGGCAACTCTAATAGGTTCATTACCTGACCCATATGCTGGTGGGTAAGGCAGAACATCTGGCTGGCGTTGGACTTTTTGTTTCATTTCCGTCACAGCAAACAGGACACGCAGGAAGAATGCCTAACGTAGGCAGCCATGATTTATAGATAGTTGATTCGCGCATTGAATAGCCTTCAAAAGGCTTAGTTAATTAAAGATATGTGCGAGCCAATAGCAATAACTATAGGCAGTCAGCTCACAGCACAGCCTTGATGTCCAGGGTGGTCGATAGTGGCTATGCATGCATGCTTGTACCGAGATTTTCTCGGTGATGAAGCCTAATATATAGCTAACTTATTAACATAAGGTCCTCAAATTCAAAGCTTCTACCCCCGCGATCGCTGGTGCAAAATCATTGCATCAATATTAGTAACGTAATTGATTCAATACTCCACAACGCTACTATCATTGTTCCTAATAATGGAAGTAAGGTTATGTCCTCTCATGATTCACGATCTAGCCGCAAACTGACTGAATGGAAAGTTGAGATCTACGCAACTCGGCTCCCTGATAGGAAGAATGTTGGAGGATATCAGCAACCTTACTTTGAATCTTAGTAAGTTTTGTGTCTTGTATTTGAAACTAAAGATAAACTGCTAATAGAGGTTCCAGGCTCCGAAAACCGAAAGCCTCAAGTCACGAAACCTAGGCCGCAACCCAACCCTGAGGATCCGTCTAGTGGAAAATAGACGAACATAGTTTACTATAATAAAATCCTCTATTTAATACCTAGATACAACTTGCTACCAGTGACATAAAATTCTTAACTTGAAATTTTGCCCGTAAAAGAATGTATTGCATCATGAAGTGCTCATCATGACACCTTCAGGTCAGCCTGGTACAGGGATATTTTGTAAGAAGCTGAGACTCGCATAATACGCAGCACATCACACACATCTGTGCAGTTGATTGGGCGACATGAGCTGCAAGCCATCTGAACTTCCATGTCAGACGCACTGTTACCTTTTTTATTTATTTTCTGGTTCCCGCCTCCGCTGTGCCTAACGCTTCACACGACGCGGTGCATATCAAGACTTCGCAGTGTAGTGCTATCTCTGGTCTCCTATACGTCTTATAACAATATAAAATTTGTACTAAAAGTGTTTAAGGGCAAGTAGATCCTTGGCACCCAGCTGCCTTTGCCATTTGAGATCACTCTCATCAATCTGTACCACAACACCGCAGAGATGGAAGACACTTTTGGAATCTCTATTCTTCATGATCCCGGCTTCCAGACAAGATTTGAGTAAGTAGCCTTGTACTTAATCACTTTCTGCTCCTTGGAATACTGAGCCCACTCCAGCCTTGTTGCAGTTCATGGCATCAAAGGTCATCCATGCCACACATGGACACATTCAAATGGTGCGAAGTGGTTAGAAGAATATCTTCCAAAAGACATGCCTAATACCCGAGTTATGACCTTTGGATACAACGCTCAGGTTTTTACCTCCAGCAAAGGCTTGGTGGTTGATTTTGCCGAACAGCTACTACAGCACTTAACAAGCGTAAGAAGATCAACAAACAGCACGGTAAGGTATTCCATTTACTAATCTGCTATTTGAGGTTTATTGACTAAAGTAAATTCAAAAAGGATCGGCCAATTATCTTCCTGTGTCATAGCCTAGGTGGCCTAGTCGTGAAGAAGGTAAGTCCAGCTAAACAATTACGTTACGAGCAAGTCTAGCAGCTCGATCTCGAGCTAACCGTCTGCAGGCACTTGTTTTAGCTCAAGATGCGCATGACGCGACTGCTATTAGAAAATGTACCATCGCAGTGACTTTCATGGGTACACCGCACCGAGGTTCACCACTGGCATCTTACGCCGACACAGCCGTCTCATGCATCAAAGCAACAGGATTCAAAGCGAACACAGGAAATATTCAACAACTTAAGCTTAATTCGGAAGATCTTGAAGAGTTAGGGTCCCAATTTGGCTCTCTTCTACAGTTGGAGAGAATCAAAGTATTAACATTTTATGAAATGAACCCGACAAGGATTGCAGGAATCACTGAAGCCCTGGCAAGAAAAATCAATCCTTTGTCAAACCATGCATCACTTTACTAATCCCTTTGTCTAGGTTGTCCCTAAAGGGTCTGCTAAAATAGGCCTGGGTCCTCCTCTAGAAACCATCATCCCAGTCGATGCAGATCATCGCCAACTCGCACATTTCCCCAGCAGATACTCAAAACAATATGACTTGGTCCGATCAAATCTTGTCACTATCACATTATCACATGCTCGGAATTTACAAACCAACAGTAAGACTTTAGATCAAGTTGCTGCGGGAGACACTGAAACTTCAGGTTGCGAAGACTTTCGCGGCATTTATCAGTCTCAGCAAATTGAACCTTCTTTTCTCTCGGCTCTATCCTCGAATCCAAAAACTAATAGCATACTTAGATCCTTTTGCCTCGGATACCAATTGGGATGATATTTTGCTATGGCTGGATGCCTTTCGAACCCATTCTGGATCAATTCTACACAAGGAACCATCCGAAGGAACCTGTCAATGGATCTATGGCAAGGAACCCTTTTCAACGTGGGAACGTTCAAAAGGCCCTGCCGGTTTGTGGATCTCTGGGAAGCCAGGTATTTGAAGATCCTTGAACAGCACGGCTTCGTGAAAACAACAACTCTAACTCTTGCAACTTAGGTGTTGGTAAAACCGTGCTATCAAATTATCTTTCACGGGGGTTGAAGTCCGAGAATGCAAATCTGGTTATTGTATCGCATTGCCATTCATATAGATCAGCTAGCGATCCTTTCCATGCTCTCGCCCGCGACATATTACTTCAGATCCTCCAGGTTCCCTGCCTATTTCGTTATGTCAAAGGGCGACTTTTAGATCTCAAAACCCAGACCAATGTCCTATCAAGTGTTGCCTTCAACACACTACTTGAGATAATCGACATGACGCTTCGCAATGCCCCGAAAGTTATATTGATTATCGATGGCATTGATGAACTTGACCAAAAATCACTAGAACTGGAATGTTTTATACATAAGCTACGGGACCTTTCACAGCCGGAGGGCTTGTGCAAAGTACTGATTGTGAGCCGTAACACGCAATGCTTGGAATTATTACTTACAGGCTGGCACCGGATGACTATATCTCCCTCAGACTCTCTGCGAGATATTTCAATGTTTTTAGAGCAAAGGCTCAAAACCATGATGCACTTGGGTCATTATCGCGACGTAATAACTGAGAGGCTTGTTGAAGGTTCGAAGGGTCTATTCTTGTGGGCAGATCTTGCTGCGAGTGAACTTGACCATTTGAGAACTTGGAACGAGATTGTGGCTTTCCTGGAGAACGGCAATCGCGGGTTAGACTTGATTTACGCTACCATCATCAAGCAACTGGACACGTCATCCAAGGGACTTTGCAGAATTCGAGCCAGGGCTCTGCTACTCGTCGCAGTTGCATGGCGCCCGTTTCGATTAGAAGAAATTATAGAGTTACTTGCCGTTGAGGCATCAAAGGGATTCGTTGATCCCGGCAACAAAATCCTGGGCGGCTGGACTACTTTGTCTCGAGCGTCTGGCTCATTCCTTCAGATGGATGAGCTTGGTACGGTAGAGCTTATTCATATCTCTGCTAAGGAATTCCTCTTGACTCATCCATGGGCGAAGTCTTTAGCGCAGGAACACTTTATAGATGAGTCTGCTGAAATAGAGATGGCGTGCCTCTGTCTCTCTTATCTGAATTTGACGGTCTTTGGCAAAACAGGGGATGATATGGAGGCAGACGTCGATAGCCTTGGTCAGAAATACCCTTTCTTAGCATATGCTTCGCAGTTCTGTAAGTTCAAAGCCAACAGCACTTTTGACTTTTTTGATTTTTGAGCCCCCCGGTTACATCACACTCTCCGAAGTCGAACTCAATTTATATTACTTGGTTCATCAAGAAACGTTAAATTGAGAAGAGGCTGACCTATAACCACAGGGCATGAGCATTTTTTGAGGTCCGAGAGGATTACTAATTTGCAACTGAGTCTTCTAGACCAGTTTCTACATTCCCGTTGCGGTGTTGCGTGGACCACAATCTTCTATCCGCACTTTTCTCGAAAACGCGGGGAAACAATAATGTCAACTTTTACATTGCAGAATTCGATCCTCGCAAAACTAGAGAAAAGGCTGAGAGTCTCGGGTGACGTTAATCCATTACTCTCTAAACGCTGCATTGAGAAGTGCATGCGACTTTTGCTAGAGGCAACCCAGGACTCTTTGCGTATGGAGCACTTTAATTCGGGCCCTGCATCAAAATGCACGCTTGAAAAGAAGTTTAGATTAGCAGTATGCTACGCTTCTCTCTACGAAACCGATGCGGCAGAAAAGATTACTTCTGAAGCCTTTCAAACCGCCGAAAACACGTTAGGCCGCATGCAACCCTTAACGCTTCAACTTGAGCGTTTGAAATTACGCACTCGTATGAGCGTCCATCAGCTACCTTCGATAATAGGCTCTTTCAGTGCCATTCCAGATTCCCTTGGCCTGGTGGAAAGGTACACTTTGGTATTTGGTGCAGATCATTTCGAAACCCTGAACTGCCGCCTGGATTTTGCATTGACTCATCTCCTACGCGAAGAATTCCCCGAGGCCCGGAAAGATCTGGAGCCTCTGTATAGAAAAGGGATCGAAACTTTCGGCCCTACATCACGGATAGCTCAAGCGGTGGCCACCAACTTAGCGATATGTGCCAATATGCAAGAGGAGTACGATTATGCAGAATCGATTCTCTACACCAGTTTCCCGGAGCTTTCGAAAGCTGCTGCAGAGCAGTTGGAGATAGATATATTCAGCTTAAATCCCTGGACTTTGCACGCCCTATCTATTCTAGCGGCTGTATTTGGAGCTAGAAACGAAGACCGTAGGTCCGAAATCATTCACCAGCGCGTTATTGACGGCCTCATGGCCCAGAATGGTCGAAGATCAAAAACATTGTACGAAAGTGCAATAAACAAAGGCCAAGCCATACGGGATCAGTATAAGTACCGCCAGGCTCGAAAACATTATCATGAGTGGCTGAAAAGGTGCAACCAAAACTTGGGGCCCGAGTCAGAGGAGTCCTGTGAAATGCGAAGAAGGCTAGTAGATTTAGATCAGCAGGAAAAGAAATGGAGAGAGCTGTCCCAGAGCTTGAAAGCTCCAGCGATGCAAGGAATCGCTGCTTGGATGAGAGTATCAGGCTCCATTGCAGCTGTCATAGTAGGTGTGCTCGCTGTAGCTCTTGCAGCTTTGATGTATTTCATTTAGATCTTAGCGCTACAAATAAGAAGCCTATTGTAGAACGTGGTGAATGGTGCTCAATCACCTAGGAAATACACTGCCTCTAGTAGGTTCTCGAGGTTATGCTTCGAAATAGGAGCTGCTTCGTAAATCTGCTTAAAAGAAAACGATCGCGAAAGAGCAAAACTGCGGCGAGCAAATTGGGAAACTTCTTTCCGGGTGAAGGTCTTGGTGGTGCTTGCAGTGGTAGCTTTGCGTTGAGGATAATCCCCTCAGCTCTGGATGTGTTGAAGGTAGGTATAAATTGACACATAACAAGCACTTGCGATATTTACCTAGCTAAGTTTTATAAATGGTGTTATTAAGTCAAGTGAGGTGAAGTGAACCTTTAAGCAGGGTCTTGGCGCCACCGCACCAGCCGTGTCGCTGGTAAGAAAAGCCAATACCAACCTCACTCATGTCCTCCACCACAAGCCACCCCTTTAATAGTTTATCTAGCTTCATTGAAGCTATGGATTTATCTAATATACAGACACGTAGAGCCTCACGAACTATCCTGGGACTTGGTTGTCCCTAACGAAGGATTGACAATCTGCGAACGCGTCCCCAAATACATCAGTTTTGACACTCCGACATTGATACTCCCTTTGCCTCCCTAGCTCGATCGAAGATGACGAGACCAAAGAGACACAATGTTCACATCACAATGTCATTGCAGCCATCATAACTAGCATTCCAAATGCATCACCGCTTTTCATCCAAGCGTTAATATCTTTCATCCTCTCCCCAGTTACCTTCCCTTTCCCAAGATCAATCAAATCCTCATATCTCAAATAACTTCTCCCTTCCCTTGCCCTCAACATCTCATCATATTCTCGGCTCCATTCTTTTCCCCCCCCAGCCTTCCAAAGCTGTTTGTGGGCCGGTAGTGGTAGAACCAAAAGGCCGACGTAAGATTTGGCTTTTTGCTCCGGCTTGATATCGAATAGCAGGTGAAGAATGAATAGTAGCGTCACAGTCCTGTTCTCTTTATCAATAAATCTAGCTTTGGCAAAGGGGAAAAAGGAAGAAAAAAAACGACCTTCGCTTTGATTCCAACAACACCCATTCCTTCCAGTCCGGGCGGCAGCCTTCTACCTCAGCCTGGCAAAGATGACCATGTTGCTCGGTTTTCATCGCAATTGTCTGCAAATGTGTCGTTAACTTTACTATCCGTTATCCGTTCTCTAGGTTGGAATATCTTACCATCATCGCATGAACAAGTTCGCGGTCGAAGTCTACGGAAAATGAGTCCTGGTCGAATATTCTAAGGAGAATGTACAGGGTAATCGCTTGCAACATTGAAATCGTTGTGCACTCATCCGCATCTTTCAGCTCTTTCATAAACCGGTCTTTTTCCATCGTTATAGAGCGCCAGATGAACGGGCTTGTTGCTGCTGTCTTGCTAGCATAGAGAGAGATGATCGATTTGCAGATTTCCAGTGGAGCAAAAGAGGGAAGGGAAGGACCTTGAGTTGGTAGGGAAACCGAGTGGATAAAAAGAGGTAAGATGGAAGTTGTGAGAAGAGTGGTGTAGGATTGTATGCTTTGCATGAGGAAGGTTCGACCGATTTGCGAGCTGGTCGAGAGGTAACTGTGAACAAACGGGCTTCGAGGCGAGAGAAGGGAGGATGAGTGCGATAAGTAATCAAAATCCATCGGCCGGAGGACCAGGTAGGGAGTGTGGAACATACAGTCTGCCGGCTGTGAGAATGTTGATTCGATGGTTGAGATCATCACAGGAATGGATGAGAACCGTTGGAGGGAAAATTCATTACTGTTGGAGTACGTATTGGCCCCAACATCAAAACCTTCAAATTCTTCTACATACTCAGTATTAGGCTCCCAGTCGAATGCGGTGTTCTGATACAAAAGATCCGGTACCACGGCCAGGGCCGTGGAATGGTCGATGTCTGAGTTGGACAAAGCCTGATTGTTGCAACTCGGAGAGGTATCCCATAAGGCTTCGTTTTGACCTCCTAGTTTCGAAGTTTCGATAAGCATTGTACCATCAGACCCTTGCTCATTCGGGGACAGAGATGCAGGCTGCTGGGTCAATTTCTCACTCCGCCGAGTCAACTCGTACCCACAAACTAGATCTTTTTCTATGCAGCGGTGGCATTGTGGAAATGCTGAATTGCATTTTACTTTGGCTTTTCGACACGCCGCACACGACTTTCTTAATACTGGGAGATTGTCCCCTAACTTCTTGCGGCAGTAGAGCACATGGCGATTTCGTGATGGGCCTAGAAGTTTGTCAATCTTGGAGCTGCACGGAATACCGAACAAAAGTCGGAAAAACAAGACGAGAAGCTTACGTTTTGTGAATTCCCTGGAGCAGATCTTGCAGTGGAAGGGGCCTAAGTCAATATCATTTTGCCGGTCGGGGTTTGCAGGGCCTATCTCGGGAGGAGGGGGAGGATCCATTCTGACTCAATATGGGCTTTTCGCCACGGAATACAAGGACTTTCGGAGAAGATATTGTACATGCCCCAGGTGGAGGATAAGGAGAAGCCTGAGTGATAGGTAGGGTTGTCGTTCGTGCAAAGTGCTATACTTCTTTCGGTTAGTATGATTAATTAATTAGTCACATATCTGTCCCTCCGCTAAGACCTGTATTCCCCTGAGGGTCCTTCCCACAACTGCGCTGTACATACAACCCCATCAACATGTTATAGAACCGACTTGAATCCCTCAATAGTCTTAGACAAGCTGTTTCCTTTCTTCTTCAATAATTTACGTCAATATCGAACGGCGGTGCGATGTAGTAAGTAACTCTAAGCCGTCGATTCAGGGGCTCGTTAGCCCTGATCGTCTAATGTAGCGCTTTGTCGATATTCCGTGTCGCTTTTCCGCCGAGGCGCCAAAGAATACTTCCGACAGTAAAGATCCCTAAGCATCACTATTTTTAATGCAAATAGGATTTAATTGCATCATTATTGTTGATTCTGCGGATATTTTTGTCGTGTTCAAATGTTCTTGAGAGTATATCTAAGATGGCATTCGACCCTCCTTTCCCTTCTGTCATTCACCTCATCACTCAATAACTATCATCATCATTCTCCAACATCATAACTTCTATTCTTCTTTTTCCTACCAAGCTCCATTAACTTAAAAGTTACTTTGAAAACTTCTTCGTCACAATCTATTATGGCAGGAGATCTTATTCTCGTAAGCCTCCCTCTCAAGCAAAGTTCAAGAATGATTGCTCACATCTCCCAGATCACCGGTGTCTCTGGATACATTGGATTTAAGACATTAATTCTAGCTCTTGAATGTGGATTCAAAGTACGCGCTGTTATCCGGAAAGCCGAACAAGCAAAAAAGCTCGAGTCCCACGGTCGTGTGGCACCCCATACCGAGAACCTCCAATGGGTCCTCATTCCGGATCTTTCAAAAACAGACTCCTTCGATCCTCATCTCAATGGCGGTGTCACTGGGATTATTCACATAGCGTCCCCACTTGCAATAAAAGTAAACCTCTGTCATCCACCCCGTCAAACACAAGCTAACCTGCCGCAGACCGATGATTACGACCGCGATATCATCTCACCTGCCATAAAAACAACCCTCGCAGTCCTTAATGCCGCTAGCCGCACTCCATCCGTCAAACGAGTAGTTATTACCTCCTCAGCTGTTACCCTCGTTTCCTTTGACTGGATGTTCGGTCCTGCTCCTCTCACCCCAGACCTTACACTTTTCACCGCAACCGACATCAACTCCAAACCTGCGAAAGCTTCCTCAGAAATGGAAGCTTATTTTGCATCCAAAGCTCTCTCGCGCATCGCCACAAAAGACTTCATGGAGAAGGAGAGGCCGAGCTTCGAATTCGTAAACATCCTGCCCACAATGGTTTTCGGGCCAGATGAACTGGCTACCAATGTTCAGGAATTGATGAGCAGCGCTCGCGGTATGGTGCTGGGTGCACTCATGGAGGTCAAATTGCCTGAGATGGTTGGAGCAACGGTGCATGTGGACGATGTGGCGAGGGCGCATATCGATGGTTTGAAATCCTCTGTCCCGGGGAATAAAGACTATATTTTGAGCTCGGATGTGCCGGAGGGGATCTGCTGGGCGGATACGGAGAAGATGGTCAAGAGTAATTTTCCGGAAGCCGTGGAGAAAGGAATTTTGAAGTTGGAAGGCAACTTGGCATTGAGGCCTTGGAGGTTGGATACTAGAGAGACTGAGGAGGCGTTTAGCTGGAAGCCCATCTCCTTTGATCAGACGGTGAAGGGGCTAGTTGAGCAGTACTTAGGGTTTGTCGAGTGATATTGGTTTCTTCTTTTTATTCTACCTATAGATTACTTGCATTACAGTTGTCTATGAAGACTAGAGGCTTCGCCGCCTATTGCTTCGTTGAATTCATGAGATGATATGGTTCCAAAGCTTGAAAAGGTAGGAAATTGAAGTTGTGTAAGCTGGTCTAGATTGTTAGAATAGGACGAATGCCGTCTATCGTTAGCGGTGCCCAGCGCTTCGGAATACCGGACGGAAAATATGTGATAGCAACCTCGGGCTGACTGAGGGAGGCGCTATTTGAATATATGATACTAGAAAGTATGCAGGATGATATAATTATACAATCCAGCTTTCCTTCATCCTCCTCTAGAGAATCTTCAGCAGAAGCACAGTGGAATGATTAGTCTAAAGCCACAGTCCCTAAAACGAGAAACCCTAACTGATTTGAATGTACTAGAACCTTTCGCCTGCGCGTAGATTATGGTCTCTATCATATATTATAGGGTTAAAAGTGGTGTAGAGGACAAATGCATCTGCATAGTCTCTTATTAATATTTCTAAAACGGAGAAAAAATTTCTTCGGAACGCGATAATCTATCTAATCAAACCCGAAGAGAAAACTACAAGTATACGAGTACGGTTGATTTTAACGTTTAGGAAACTTAGGAGGGTCAAATATTGGTCCCGAAAGAACCTGCCTCACCTTTTCTAATTTTAAACGCGGCAGTCGTAGCCGAGGAGCCCAAACGAGCCGCCACCGCCTCCTCTCAGAGTTTGTCGCTAGGGTTAGTAAGAAAACCAACCTCACCTCACTCACGTCCTCCACCACAAACCATACCTTCGATCGTTTTACCTAGCTTTATTGTGGCTATTTTTTCCCCCTAATATATAGCCATGTAGAGCCTCACGAGCCCTCTTGTACACGAAGGCCTTAATAATCTGCGAACACGCCTCTGAATATATCGGTTTTGATAGTCCGGTAGCGATACTCGTTTTGCCTCCCTGGAACGCCCCGCTTGAGTGAAGATGACGAGACCGAGGAGACACCGTAGGGATATATGGGATTGACGTATGGGGATATCGGAGTTGTTGGGTATGAGGAACGTGAAGTTTGAGCCGTCGTGAACGCGATGGGACGGCAATTTTCGCACCAACACTCCTTATGAATCTTGGCCCTGGGCTTCCTAAACGCGTAGGTACTACACCTACACTTTACATGTTGGTTTCGACTCAATCTTACGGTGCACGCCGTTGCGCTTCTTATCCCGGAGAATGGTTCCCTACAGGAATCAACCAATCTACTTTCTCTGGTATTCATGTCGGGAACTTCGCTGATGTCTGCGTCTATTCTTCTCCTCTTGCTGCAGTCTTATCGTGCCTTAGTTCCATGGATGCCATTGCTGTACGTGCCCACGGTCCAATCTTTAAATCCGGGGGTTTCCAATGGTTTGAACAGAAGGTCGGCGCCAGTCAACGTTAACTCCTCGAATTAACAATACCACCCATGATCCGTCAGGTTGAAGATTGACTTCACAGCATACAGACTTCTTTTTCCCCCATTGTTAGTAATCATAGATTGAACATCAATTTACAGCTCCAGAATAGAATTATATTATATTTTTCAGATGCGTCGGATTTAAGACGGTTTTAGAGGTTTGGCCTTTTGAGTGGGGAAAGCTAGAATCTTTCCACTTTTCTATATTATGATGTAGCCGCCAGATTTGTCTCAACTAACATTGGACAGCAAAGTCAATAATTTCAAAGCATTCTCTTCGTCTTTTCTACCTTGTTAAAGCCATTCACATCTGTGCGTCAATTACTACCTCCGTCCAACCCATCCTATCAATCATGACTTCCTCTCAAAAATCCGCCGTTAATGTCATCTTCGGCGCGATGACATTCGGCGCTGAGGGCACCGAGCAAGCACGCGTGCACTCTCTCTCCGAGTGCTCAGCAATCCTGGATATCTTCCAAGCCCATGGCCACAACGAGATCGATACCGCACGCTTCTATGGCGAAGGGACGTCCGAGTCATTCCTCGGCGACCTGGATTGGCAAAAGCGCGGCATAGTCATGGACACGAAATTCTTTCCTACTGTAGGCCGTTCGATGTCCAAAAGCGACGCGCCAGAGAATGGGTGGTCTCATTCGCCCGAGCATATAAGACGGAATCTCATGGTTAGTCTCAAGGCGTTGAAGGCGGACAAAGTCGATATGTGGTATCTCCACGGCCCTGACCGAACTACACCATACGAGGTTACATTGAAGGCTGTCAATGACCTATACAAGGAAGGCTATTTCAAACGTTTCGCCATCTCCAATTACATGGCCTGGGAAGTGGCCCAGATTTGTGAGATTTGCAAAGCGAACGGGTATGTGATGCCCAGCGTCTACCAGGGCGTTTATAATGCTCTTCACCGCTCTGTAGAGCCGGAGCTATTTCCTTGTCTGAGGAAATATGGAATGGCCTTCTACAACTACAACCCTCTTGCCGGTGGATATCTCACTTCGCGGTATACACGTGACATGCAGGATAATTCCCTCGAGGAAGGATCTCGCTTCGATCCCAGTCGATGGCAAGGCAAGATGTATCGAATGAGGTACTGGAATGATGCTTACTTCGACGCGCTGGATATCTTACGACCAGTGGCGAAGAAGCATGGACTGATGGAGGCGGAATGTGCTTTGAGGTGGATGACACATCATTCATTGTTAAAGAGGGAGAATGGTGATGGAATTATCATTGGGGCGAGTTCTACCAAGCATATGGAAGAGAACATGAAGTTGTTGGATGATCCGAGACCCTTGCCTGAGGAGGTGGTGAAGGCTTTGGATGAAGGGTGGGAGAAGGTTAAAGGGATCTCTGGGAAGTACTGGATTTAGGTTTTGCAAGCAGTATAAGAGTACGACCAGTGGCTGATAATTCCTGGACTCATGGTTCTTCGCTCCTGGACAATATCGAATGGGCTATTAAGTCACGTGAGTTGCTTCGTCCCAAGCAACAGATGCTACTGCCTTTCACTCAATATTACAGAGTCGTTGAGTAAGCAATTAATCCCTCTTATAACTCTTGTCCACTTCTGTACATGCTTCTTCCTTTCCCTCAGCAGCTTTATTCATTTTGATATGTTGTCAATTTGGTTCAGAACATCAGTTCCTTGCACACTGCTGGGTTACATCTCTCAGAAGGCTGTGCAAGGCTTGTAAGGTCACATGTTTTGCCATATAATCCAAGTTGTTTTATATTTTTATTATATTTCCATTGTAGAGCTGACTGTTCTGGGGGATGGGGGATGGGGGATTTAAAGTGTCCCAAGTCAGTTACGCAACATCTAGGTATCAATTCATGAAAACGGTGATAGCATTGAGAAGTTCAATGAAGACTGAGCGTGGGTCTAAACTTTCTCACTAATGTGGTTTATAACATGCTGCTAGTGTAACTACTATACTTTCATTATTTCCGTTGGAACTCAAAGGTAGGCGCCGTTGCGCAGAAGGGTTCTGGAAGGAGCGGAACTTAGTTCATTAGCGCAACCAAACTTCAGCGCAGCACGGTGCGTTAAAAACACTAGATAAACTTTTAAGTTTAGCTGAGAGCCGTAATTTAGCGTGAAAGCGAGATGCTGCTTCTTCTGCGTCTAATAATAAATCTAATAATCCACTCATCCTTGATTTCCACCCCAACGCAAGCACATCGTCGCCATCGTTATCAAGATTTAGCACTTCCTCGAAAGATATTGGGAGAGTATTCATTAGGACGGCTACTACTCTAGACGAAACGAAAACGGCGGCAACGAACTCTCAGCCAGCGAGCCGCACAATCGGATAACATATCTCAACAATGCTTTCCCGACCATACCATCAGCCGTCCAAGACTTTATCATTTGCACCCTTTGCCAAGCTGCCGCCTGAACTGCAATGCCTGATCTGGAATCATGCACTACCTGGCCCCCAAGTCATCACCATTACATCGAAATGGCGTGGACCTAGGCAGTCAAGATCCAGATACAAATATTCAGCTGAGAAACCGAGAGCGCTTTACAAGGTCCCCTCTATCTTCCACGCCTGTTCCGATTCCCGCCAAATCGCATTAGCCACCTACCAACCTTCGTTCCGTCACAGGCTCGAGCATCCAATCTTCTTCGACATCGAGCAAGATACCCTCTTCATGCTCGACGGGCCCACAGTGGCAAAGTTTTACCAGTCCACATCAAGATTACTCGACGAGAGCGAAGATATCGAGGATTCTGTACGGCATATGATAATTGCATTGGGGAATAAAGTTACTTTGCGTACCATCAACCGTCTCTACCAGTTCAACTTCGTTACTCTGGGACTAGAGACATGCAGGAAGGAGGACTTTACCATACTCATGCCCGACGGGCGCGAGATTTGCCCAGTACATTCTCTATCGGGAACTCTACTGCAAAACTTGAGCAAGCACATGAATCAACATTCGTTACCTACAATCGAATATCTTACAAGACAGCAAATGTTCGACATCTCCGATATTGGCCAACACCACAAACCGTACCAAAATCGGTACAATGTCGAATTCGAAGACTTCGTCCACACTCTACTTCCTCACCTCGACGCAAATATGCTTTATATTTTGAAAACCAAAATATATCCTCCGATATTCAATGGGATGAGACTGATGGAAAAAGCTGGATACTACACCCAAGAAGAGCGGTACAGCAGATTTTTGGACGATTTGCATAATGAGGATTTTTGGGGCCTGCTGGAAAGTTAAGTCTGGGGAACGTTGTTAGAAGGATTCGGAGCCACGGAGTTATATGTTGTTTGTTCTGAACTTCTAATATACACTTGGCCGGGCTGGAGTGACAGAATTTAAGATTTGGAAATTATCTCTGGTGATTCCATAGGGATTTCATAGCGGTGGATGTCTATTTAATTGGGATAATGCTGGTGTTTCGAGCAGGATACACTTCAGGGTTATAAGGCGATTTATTGTGTATAAAGTATAGTTTTTGTTGGTATCACAAGGTGATCACTTCTATTCGAATAGAGGATAATAAGGGGTTGTTCTATTGTATTGTTGATGCATAATTCTCATCGTAGCTATAGAGGGTGAGAGGAAGGTTTTGACCTTCCTGCTTAGTCATCACGCGCTAAGTCACATGACCATAGCGTCTCTCAGCCCTTACCCCCAAATGCTATATCATTATTGTAAAACGTAGGAGGTGCAAGCACCTACCTAACCTGAAACCCTATACGGAGTACTTTGCCTTTACAACTGGGGGCGTTC